>JAYRBW010137802.1:0-15367 GCA_036023295.1 Invenusta paracnida
GTATATTTACAATAACAAATAAATGTTGTTTAAATTAGTATTACTTTCGATTACGTTCAAATTTATTTTGTCAAGTTATTTCGGGACACAATTTTATAATATTATTCTATTTGTGCTATTTGTCTATATTTTTGAGGTAAGTTATTGTTAACTATTTTTCAAATGTTAATATATCTACATAGACTGTATCTAGAAATCTTATTTGCAATGTATTATGCAGTATTGAACTTATAATAACGTAAATGTTGTATATTTACAACATTGAGCATAAACTATATAATTCCTACATTACTTATAGTAACACTATGTGTTTCAATGGGTGCACAATTTAGTCAAATAGCTGCACTATTTGGTCGAATATGGGCAGCCTTACCTAAATAATGTTGGTTTCATATTGTATAAATTGATTGGATCGGATTGTTACTCAATTTCATCGGCATACAAAATAAAACCATTTACATCGCAGAATAAGCAAAATAAACTATTTATTTATGTTTCGTAGAACTAAGTCACACTGAATATTGATAATAATTATTTGTACTAAAATTATAATCTAAATATCTAACAAAGTATTTGTCATATCCAAAAGAGACTAATTACATTCAATATTCTTATAATTTACAGATGAGCCAACAAAGACCAGCTCGCCAAGCGAAAAATATTGCAATA
Source organism: Invenusta paracnida (assembly GCA_036023295.1). Taxonomy (NCBI): domain Eukaryota; kingdom Metazoa; phylum Platyhelminthes; order Proseriata; family Coelogynoporidae; genus Invenusta; species Invenusta paracnida. The sequence continues at coordinate 670 of JAYRBW010137802.1, forward strand.
AGAAGAATAAATTTCAACAATTCGGACGAAGAAGAAGATAGTGACACAGTTGAGGAAGATGATGCTGATAGCAGTGAAGAGAATGCAGATGTGGGCAGTGCGAATGACGAAAGTTTAAGTAGCGAAGACGATAATCCTGCCCCACAACGTTGGAGGCGCCATTTACAACGTATTGACCATATTGTACCAGTAGATACATTTCAAGATGTTCCTGATGAAGATTTATCGCCTTTACAGTACTTCAAAATGTTTATAGGAGATGATATGATCGATTTATTAGTTGATGAAACTAATCGATATTCTGTAGAGAGGTCAGGAACATCCATCAATACAACCCGATTGGAAATGAGTCAATACATTGGTATCACCATGCTTATGGGAATCATAAAACTGCCAACGTATCGAATGTACTGGAACCCTTTTTACAGAGTTGCATCTGTGGCGGACATAATGGGATTGAATCGTTTTGAGGTCATAAAACGGTATTTCCACATCAATAACAATGAATTCTTTATCCCCAAAGGTCAACCCAATTATGACCCTCTCTTCAAGGTTCGCCCTCTATTGAATCATGTTCGAAATAAATGCCGTAATGTTGAGCCTGAGAAAAGACAATGTGTTGACGAACAAATGGTGAAATACAAGGGAAAATCTGGACTACGACGCTACATGCCCAAGAAACCGATAAAATGGGGTTTCAAGATCATTGCGCGATGCGGTGCATCGGGAATAGTCTATGACTTCCATGTAGACGGTGACAATTACAACATTCCTCAACATTCAATTGGCTATACCGGTGACATAGTAATGGAACTATGTAGTACTCTACCACATGGTACATTCTTCTTGTATACTGATAGGTTCTACACTTCCTTCGCTTTGATCCAGAAATTGTTCACAGAAAAATCTATTTACAGTATTGGTACAATAATGGCAAATCGTCTAAGAGGTTGTCCTGTCAAGTCAGATCGGGAACTTCCTCAAAGAGGTGACTATGATCATATGATAGATGCCAATAGTAATATATCAGTATTGAAATGGATGGACAATCGAGGAGTTTTGGTAGCATCCAATTTCATTGGTGTGGAACCTATTGGTATTTGCAATCGATATTCCCGTGTTGAAAGACGTCGTGTACAAGTGCCTTGCCCTGCAATGATAAAGGAATACTCAACCCACATGGGAGGAGTAGATCTATTTGATATGCTGAAAGGGCTCTATTCAATTGACAGACGTGGATATAAATATTACTACAGATTGTGTCACTACCTCTTTGGTATTGCGGCAATCAATGGATGGATGCTCTATCGCCGCAAATTTGCACAAATTCATCAAAAGCCCATGGATCTTCTGTCATTTTTGGGGTCAATATGCAGCAGTTTGAAAAGTGCTGCGGATGTTCCTCGACGTCGTGGAAGACCTCTTGCGGAAATCAATGAAGAAATACCACCACCACAAAGACATAGAGTTCGCCCACAGCCACAGCAAGATGTCCGAAGAGATGGAGTTCGTCATTACCCTGCTTCTATTGATAGGGGGAGATGCAGATTTTGTTTGAACGGCCATACCACGTGGGAATGTGAGAAATGTCATGTCCGATTATGCATGACGAAAGACAAAAACTGTTTCCGAGACTACCACGAGCAGTAAAACTTTTATTCACAATTACCTATAACTTTATAGTAATTCACAATTATTTTTACAACACAATATTTAAAAAAAGTGTGTTTTTTATTCCATGTAGAGTAATATGTTTTGTTCTCAATGCTGTAAATTTACAACATCCTTAAAAACATGTGAATAATTTTCCAAACATGCTGTACATGTTATATATCATTTATATATATGCTTAGAACATGTTTATTACAAAAAAAAAATTTTGGGATTTAATTTAGTTAATTTGAGTATGAAAGGGTTAAAGGGCATTAAATAAGAATAAAAAATGAGGTTGCTCTATAATCTCTACAATGATTGTGTTTATTATACATTTTGGAAAGGCTTAGACGGTGAGACAAATTGTCAATTGTATTTTTATCAACGCATTTAAGTTTGTCATACCATACCTATGCTTAGCACTAAATTTCGACTAATTTTGCATGGTTTTGAAATGAACATAATTTATCAGAAATATTTATTTAGAGTTTCTTCGTACACTTATATCAAAACATTCACGTAAATACTCGAATTATTCAGCGGTATTTTCAAATATTCTTGTCTTCTTGAAATTATGAAGAAGCTTGGTATAACATTTATTTAGCTTTTTATTTACATTACACAAATCGTCTTTGTTTTAAAATGGTACATATTTTGTCTTAATTAAAAATATTTTTAAATAAAAAATTCTATAAGATTAGAATGCAACCAGAAATTTTGTAAAGTAATATTTTTTGTGATTTTTTTGTAAATCATTTGGAATTTTTTAACTTGCTACTAATATAATTAAAAAAAAATTTAATTAGCAGTTTAGAATTTCATTTATTTGAAATAAATATTTTGAGTTGCCCAATAGTATTTCACTTCTTAAAAGTATCAATTTGTTGCCGCCAAAGAGTTAGTGCTAAACTGCAGTCAATTTCATCTCTAGTTTTTTAATTATTCAATCTTATGGTAATCCATAGAGTAATTACGCATTTATCCATAAATATTCGTTTTACTTTATATTGATTAATTTATATAGTTTTATCTCATAGAAATTAATCAATATACCTATAAAGCATAATATAGTATATATATATATTTGTAAATAAAGTAAATCAAATATATATTTTATGTATTTAAATTGGATAGTGATTATTGATTATTAACTGGTACCCTGTATTGATTAATAAAAAATATGTGTACTATATAGTTTAGGATTAACTTTAGTATTTTGAAGTAAAGTCAGATTCAAGTTGAATAAAGCAGAAACAAGTTTTATAATATTTCTAAGAAATTTGTGGAAGTGATTGAAATATGTTCCTCAAAGTATTTATATTCAAATTTGTTATAGGATTACTTTTAATTATCACTATTATATTGAGTTGCGTTGATCTCCCAAACACTCTTGCATACAGCAAAGAAAGTAAGAGTCATTGTTCATGAGTTTAATTTAATTTAATTGAAATATTTGTCGTGTTAATGAACACGGTCTTTGTATTTATCTTTAATTTAGTAAATGTTCTATAAAGTATATTTATAATATGTTCCAAAACAGCGCTAACTATTTCAATATTTGAAGAGAAATACGTCTCTTCAACTATTCAAAATTGTTGTGCCCGTTGTGTCTGTCGAATTTCTCGACGATCTTCAATATCACCTTCAAGCTTCATTGACTGCCTTTCAACTGCTTGTATAGTAAAGCATCATCTTACCTTAAGAAACTCATAAAAGAATCTTTGTCAACTCATGCTACGGTGTAGCTTCGGTCTAAAAACAATCACCGCCTATTTCAACCAAAATACTCTCTATGTGCACACATGAGTCTTCTTTCAGAATCGTTGCTCCTCTCTTGTGTAATAACCTTCCTGAACACTGTTGCAATGAAGACAGTCTTTCAAAGTTCCGGAAACTATTCAAAATTTTTTTATTTACATAATTTTCTTCATTAATTCTACAACTTAACTTAACTTAACATAACTTAAATTATCTTTACTCTTTTTCTCTACTCCTTCGAATGTACTTGTACAGATGTTGTATTTTAGAAATAATAATATTTACTAAAATGTAAGTAATTACCAAATTGTTTGTACATGTTTCGTCAGTAACACTTTAAGATGTAGGTATTCATTGTACTTCTCAATAATTGATTTGATATCGCAAATCCTTTTGAGTACACATCTTCAGAGCTTTATTTATTCTTTGCGTTGAAAATTCAGGAAAAGCTGATCCAAAAAGCTGACAACATGGAAATAATATATGGACATCATTTTCACTGAAGAATCGTCGGTAAAAGTTATGAATCAAAGGAGATTGTTGAATTTGGGCATTCGTTAATTGATTTACCACATTGACTATTATTAACATAGAGTAACTTTATTTACTCTATGATTATTAGTATGTATTAAGCAGAAATTTGTGATTTGATCTTTGTTTATTGATTTATCACATGTAAGCAATTTGGGGATTGTTGTTAAGACGATCACAGGCATTGATTATAATGTATAAAAATAACCATTTAATGTGTTATAACGTTTATAGATGTACCGCTTCTGATGTATAAAAAGGTGACATTTAATTTATATTGGATATCTATCTCTTATCTCTTACTATATATGTATATGTATATATATGTAAATGAGTAAAACTTGTATTAAATCGAAATGCAGTTTTATGCACCAAACGAGGCTATTAGCATACCTAATTAAAACTAACATGCATATTCACTTGGATAATCATAATTGGTGAATATATATCCACAAATACTGTAGAAAATAATAATGTGTGTACATTTTAGGGAATAGAATAAATATTAGAATAGGAATATCATCCACACTTTGAGAATATGATCTCATTTTGAAAAAGCGTTTTTTGGACAAACTGTTTTAGGAACCCTGAAATAGGTATATGCAACGGATTTTGAACAATTTTTGTGACAGAAAGCTGTATTAAGCTATATATTTTGACAAATAACAGATGTTAAAGTCATGTTTTAGCTGATTTAGTTTATTTGAATAACTTTGAATAATACTCTACAAATTTCCTCAAAATTTGTATACATTGTACATATAATTTTAAGCTTTTTGGCATGTTAATTTAATAATATAAAAAACGATAGGAAAAAATATAACATCAAGAAAACAAATAAGTACATTATATCAATGAATATGTAAAAGTTCATGCATGAGCTTATCTAGATATAAATCTATTATTGTCTTAGATTTAAACTATTTATATAACTAGATCTATATTGTGCTTCAGACTGTAAAGGTCCTTTGGAACTCTGCCACATGTACCATTGTTGTCCGAGTAGTGTTTGCCAAGGAACCGAAAATGCCACGAATCTGGAGAGGTGCTGTCGCGCTACTAATGTCTTTACTCACTCCGGAACTATATGTTGTAGTCGAAGCGCTAGAGTTATCCACACCTTCAATACTGAGCACGTATACGTTTGCAACTAAGCTCAGCGTTCCATTATAGAAAGTGTTCCAATTAGTTGTAGTGTCTATGAAATGTTCCATTTTGACTGAATACATTGCATCTCATCATTGTATCATTATAGTTAGATATTATCTCCCAAAGAGTGTTTTCAGATAATATATGTATATATACATATAACAAACACAGTCTATATACCTAATATACTATAGTTGCTTAATTAAACTTAATATCATGTTACAATGCAAATATTCAAAAGTTAAGTTAAATGAACATTTTGTATATATAATATAACTTTTCAGTATTTATGTAAAAATAAAACAGACTTTGTGTTCTTATGTTTTATTTAATTACAATATTGTGTATCAGTTTTTATCATATTTTGTACACTTTTTTAGCAATAACATTTAAACAAATTAGGTCATTGTCATTATGTCTGGTTAAGTCACCACTATGGGACGTTTTGAAGAGCTCCTTTTGTGATATTTTTTACTGTTATTATTGTTTATATTTCAAAATAAAATACAGAAACAAAACTAGTATATATTTGTTTATTGTTTGGATTATTTGCTATAACGTTTAGAAGAAAGAATACGTAGAAATACATAAAATATATAGTGATTGAAAAATAATTTATTTCATAAAATATTATATACATAAAAAAGTAATATATACATGCTAGAAATAGCAAATTATATGCGCATATATCATAAAAAATAGCGAAATCCTTTGTTAACTTATATTATTATTATTTCAGTACATTGGAATAATACTTGTTCAAACACTAGAATAAACAATACTGGATAAAATAAATAATGTATTAACAACAATGCCAAACTTTTGAAAACCGTGCTACAGTTATCCAAAGATATAGATAGCAGGTTTCATTAAGTATTTGAAAATTATTTCTGATTATTATATACCTATATAATATGTATATAATTAATTGGTCAAATATTATAATCTAGTTGAAAGTCATTAGATAATTTGATATAACATAATAATAGTTCTTTAATTAAAGGTGGTTAGAAAATAATTGAGCAGTGTAGTAAAAAACGATTATCTATATATATAAAAGATGCGCATACTTTACCATTAATAAACTTAGGGATACTGTCACCTAGATGTATGCGTAATTATGTTGGTTGAGTTTATCGTGTAACACTAACTAGTTGTTTCTTGTTTGGTATAGACTGTTTTTATAACAGTATAAGAGTTGTTATTTTATATACGGTTATAAAATAGGGTACATATATGTAAATTATATATAAATATACTATAAATCAGGAATTTATATTAATGTACCTACAATAATTCCATTAATTAAAATTATATAATTTTACTTTAGTACTTTTAAGTAGTATATTTAAACAAAAAGTATAATATACACGTATTTGAAAAATGTATCGTTGAGAAAGTAGCCAAGTTTGATGTAATTGGCTTGTCTTTTTTTTGGTAAGTTAATATTTTATTATTAATTTTGTCAATTCGATTCTTATGGGGAATCGTCTACGAGTGCACTAATATTATTTTATATAATCGTTGACTTTTGTTGTACATTTAAGTTTAATCAATTTGACATCCTTATGACAGTTACTAAAAGTAAATGATTAATACTTTTCCTGTGTCGTATTATAGTTTAATTTGTTTCATCATTGTGAGAAATTCTAATATGTTCGAAATAATTATTTTAGAAACTTCTTATGGAACGATACTTATAGAAACGTACTTATGGAAACATTAAGAATACTTTTAAAGAATACTTACTGTTAAGAATACAGATTTAAAAAAATAAGTATTTTAGCATTATGAATCAATTTAATTGTTTGTTTGATATGTAAGTTGTTTTATATATATAATTAATATTTACATGAACGATTATAAGTAAATTTAAAATATATAGACATTGAAGTTCTTAAAAATAAGCTAATAATATGGGAAAATATATAAGCTACTTATAATTGTAGATTGGATACTGTAATAGTTACATTTATTCATATATTTATAATTAAAATTAATTAATATACAGTTAGTAGTACATATGTACATATTGTGAATAATTTCAATGGGATATTTTAAATATATTTGCTAATACGTTTAGTATCTACTAAATTAAAAAATATAACATGTTTTCACTTTTGGATATGACCATTGATGTCATACAAACTAACCTACAACTCGAAAATTAATCAAAACGGGCAAAACATTGTATATAAACTAATATTCTACACAATTTACCTACTCGCCATTCTTCGGTTATCCAGCTAGCTGTATCAAAAAGAAGAGTTTTATGTTAAAATTTCTAGGATATTTAGATTAACTTCCCTTGATTATAATATAATTTATTATTGATTTTGATTTATTTATCTAGATTACATATCTTCTATATTAGATTGGGCAACGAGAGAGATTTTTTAAATACTGTTGTTACTCGATACATTAATAAGTTGCGTTTATCAGAACACCTCCATTACAACGGATTATTAACCACTAGAAAAATATTAGTTAAAATCGATAGTATATAATGGCAGGCATTTTTATCTAGGGCAGAAATACTTCTTTTAACACTTGAAAGGTCTTCTGAAACTTGCTGTTTATCTTGGTTAATCAAGAAGTTATTAATAAACGATTTTCAATGCTATAGGATCTTCAGAAAAGTTTACGGCAACTTTTTAAATAATTACCTATCGATATAAGTAGGTAGTATTTTTAGTAGTAGTATTTTTAATACAAATTCTGGTTGCATCTTGCCTGTACCAAGTTACGCTATTAAGTAGATTTATTGGTTTACAAATCTCAGGTAAATTACTTCGGTAACATTTAAAAAAGCGCAAACAAAATTAAATGATATTCAAGATTGATTTTTTTACTTATGGATGGAATAAAAAATATAAAATGCCTTCTGTATTGCAATGCCCAATGAATGCCACAAATGGCACAAGAAAACACGAGGCTTATTAATTCATAATTTCGTGATTTTATCCCTTTATATTTCCAATTTTAGTGCCTAGTAACTTTGTTTATAAATAATATGCCATAGACGTATGGGGCCAACATTAATAACACTAGCATGAAGAATAACCATGCTTGAAGGGGGTGCAATAGACGGAGCCATCGATTTTACACAAACCGAGCTAACAGACTGAGCAATCAGTCAAAGTTTAATTTCGTTTTTGGTAAGAAAAGATAGATAAGCATTTTTAGGATGTAAAACATGATTATTTCCATAGTCGTTTATAACCTTTATATCCCAGGGACTATTACAGCTAATAAAACTAAATTTTACACACAATTTAATTGAAATAGTGGCTTTAATAAAAGTTTTCTGTTTTACTAATATGAAAGAATTCTTAAAATGATAAAATAATTTAGGCGCAATTTTTCCAAATATAATTAAATTGTATCTTTTAAAATCTAGCTATTATATTAAAAGATAATTTTATATTCTTTTGAAAAATATATATATTATATATTAAAATTTATATAATGGTATTAATTTATTAATATTTATTACTATTAATAATTTTTGTTAGTGTTATTATTACTATACATTTAATATATAATTTCTAGTCGTTTTTTGAAACAAAGACATTTTAGTTAAACCTTTTACTATAGTTTCAAGTGAAAATATACTATTTACAACTATATTCCCCTTCTAGTATATTATTGGCCATTGAATTGGTACCTTACTGAATTCTGATTGGTTGATGGTTAAATGCCTCAAATTCTCACTGTATAGCCATGAATATTTATAATATTGTGGCCGACCTTCAATCTGTAATTGGTAATCTTTATAAATACCTATTCATTTTTCGGTTTCATAATTGCTCTTGATATTTGTTTGATTCCTAGTTATGAATTTAGTCTCCCGATAATAAACCAATGACACTCAAAATGCAATCATCATTTTCTCAGTCTTTTGTCAGACTTCCGAGTCCCGCTGAATGTTGAGAGTGTCCATGAGGCCAAGAATAAAGACAATGGTTCGTCGACGAACTCGAGCGAGGTGATCGCGAAGGTTGGTCAGTTGTTGGGTCTGTTGGACCATCTGTTCCCGCAGGAGACAGTTCTCTTTGCGGGCCATATCACGTTCCTGAACAGAAGGGTGGGGTAATATTTCAAAGAAAAAACTTAATATTATATCATATTATATCATATTAATATGTCTAACTGTATTATGTTACTTAAATTTGGCTGAACCCTAGTCTATTGAAAATAACAAAACTAGAATTTGACGAATATAAATATCCTTTTTTGTTATATTGTTTCTTTATAAAATCGAGGCCTGTTTACATTTCACAACGGTTTTCAATACAATAATGATCTAGGCATCGCACTGACTTTAAAAGTACACGTTATCTAGATCATTTAAAACCGAGTAAGAAAAGTAATATCTATACTACATAAAACATTATAGTGTTATAAGGACTTATAGGATGAACGAATGCGTGGGTATTTAATAACACAACTGCCAAGTCATTTTTAAGACACAATTGGAATAGATCAATGTTAGATTAGGTTCAAAGGAAATCTGTGTTAGCTCCATATCCTGGCTTCCAGCTTGGTTAAAAAGTAAACGAAAAGCACATTGTACAATGCACACTAAGTAGATTTTTAACATTGTTAATTTATCGTTTTCGATAAAATTGTGTAAACTAGGGCCACTTCTAAGACATTGTTTTCATACACATTTTCTTAATTTGTCCACATTTATGGGCACTAAAATAATTTTGAAATAATAAGGTTTTGAACAACAGGTTATCATTCTCTAACGCTGCGACACGGAATGTCTCGAGTAGCTTTGAATGTGACACCAATCAAATGAGCATAAAATTGTGTATATTTCGTATTTTATTCTTGCCTTCTCCCTGCTTTTATAAATTACTATATAGTCATGCTACTACTCAAACTATGAATCGTTTTTGAATCATTCTATTTTTTCTAGAATATTACTAGAATCACTAACTTACTTCTTCTGCTCTTAAAAGACGCTCATAGAGTGTTCCCGCTTCCTCGTAAAATTCGTCTTTGTCGCTTGAAGTTGAGGGCCAATCAGAAAGCGCCTCACACGAAGGACTCGTCTGACAGCTGGTCGATACAATCATTGATCGTTTGTGACGCATCGACATACGTCGTTTTCGGTCAGCAGTGATATGACCAACTAATTGACCAATGGAAGAAGAGAATTATGTAGTTCATACTTAGATTTAGATAGACATAACTATGGAATCGAAAAAAGAAAGCCAGGCATAGCCATACGAAAAAATCATGATTGTGTTTAGATAATCGATACGAATTTTTGGTAGAAAAACCACCCCATATTCGGGAAATTTGTAAAATTTACTATAAAAAAATGCTAATAACAAGTTGAATAGTAAGGTATACTATTCAGAATACCGCTTCCTTCCGATATCATTTAATGCTGATAAAAAAATATATATATATTTTAAATAAAACATATTTAATTTTTAGAAAGATTTCTGTAAGAAATATTGTAATATAATTTACATTATATTATAATGCTAACCATACATTTATTTTTATATTTATATTTCTCGAGTCAATTTTAGCGATCTGTGGCAATGAGTATAAATATTTCGAAATATATTGATTATGCAATATAGAAACTAGCATAAGCGAGGTACAAACGATTTTATTATTTCTTTATACATATAAATGCATATAAATATCGATTCAATTAATAGCTTTACTACACTGATAAAAATATCCGCGTCATTAGAGGTGTCAAAGCTTTTAAACGTGTCATTATGAGTGGTTTTTTGCTTTTGAAGCATCTAATGACACATTTAATATATGTCTCATGATAAGGCTCATGTGTCATAACGACACATTTGTATGTAATGCATCATTATGACATGTTTATATTATAGCTTTGGTTAGTCACACAGTCATTATGACACATTTTAAGTAAAACTTTAAATTATAAAGGAAACATTAATTTAATGTTTACGGGACTTTCCAGTAATTTCGAAGGTAGTGTGACGGAATCTTCAATACCCTATCACTAATGACACATTTAATATTTTTCCCATAACATAATTTTTTCCTAACGACACATATGTATTTAATGCATCGTTATCACATGTTTATATTATAGCATAGGTCATTATGACACATGTTAAGTAAAACGGAGGATGACACCAAAAGTACATTTGATCTAGCGTCGCTAGTAGCGATTAGAAAGGCCGAAGACAACGAGCCTGCGAGAACGGAAAGGCAAAGTATCAACACCGCAAGCCTTGATGTCGCTGCAAGACAATTTTCTGGAAGGACCATACCATACCATGAATGAATGTATTTATTCCACTTCTTGCACAGGTGTGCAGAGCAATGCTAGAAAGGCAATACAATATAAATATATAAAATAAATTTGTACAAAAGTTCCATATTTCATTCATTATTCAAAAGCTCAGTATTTTACTCTTGCCTATTCAGACTTCTTGGTCCCCAATATCTGAATGCTTGCTCCCCAAATTTGGTCTTGGCTATCGATGTCGTGACGTTTCCTCTTGTGGCACTCCGCGTCTTCGCCCCTTCCGGGTTCTGGCCAGCTCTTGTAGTGGACGGTAGGCATTCTGGCAGTGCTTTGGGGTAGCCGGTTGACCATACTCTGTTCGCCATTTTGTTCCTGGCAGTCTACCACATGGTTTCAATCGTGGGCCACTTCAGGGTTTCACGTGTTCTTTTTTTCAGGGCGTGTTCTTTTCTGACTTGATTCAACTCTTGAAATTGCGTTGTAGCCACGTTTTAGCAGGTTTTGCGCCTCTGCAGAAGCATTGGCGAATAGCGTATGACGGTATGTGAGATGTGGTATTGCTAGTGTTTTAGGAAGCAACTCTTTGACTTGTCTCAAATGATATTTGCCAGCTCTGCGTATTGACTTTATAGCAACAAATAGTTTATTTAAATCCTTCTCACAGTGATTAATCCATGTTATAGTGAAGGATCTAAAGTGACTCCAAGAATCTCAATTGTTTCCGAATACGATAAAGTAGCTCCCCCCATCATGATTTCGACTTGTGACCCTGCTCGTCTTCTTTGATGAGTTTCACAGCTTAACAACTGGGTTTTTGCTGGTTGCACAGCCAATTTGTTCAACATCACATAAGTTTCGAAACGCTGCAGAGCAAAATTCATACGCTCAGCTGCCAGCTCATCTGTCTTACTTCACGATATGATAGTGGTGTCATCAGCAAATTGGACAAGGTCTGCTCCATCCTTTGATCCGATTATCTCCACGTGGTAGTCAGTCTAAGACATATAGTATGAAAAGAAGAGGTCCCAGAACGCTGCCTCGGGGTACTCCGCACACGACTACTTGTTCTTTGCTATATTCACCATTCATAATTGTGGTTTACCGTCTGTGTTCGAAGTAGGATGTTAGAAAGTTCAGGGCAGCTCCTTCTTGATGCCTACTTGATTGTGTAACTTATTGAGAAATCTTTTTCGATCAATTGTATCAAATGCTGCCGACAGATCCAGGGCTTCTATGAGAACAATATTACCTTCATCAATTACCATGTCAACAACTTACGAATACAAACGCATCACAACAGCTAAAGAGCTCAGCAAACAGCATGAAAACATTGCTTTAACATTCATTCAAGGCTTGTGTGGGACTTCGTTTATCCGGACATATATCAAGCGATTCAAGGGATGTTATTCTGTATGTTATCAATGGGTTGGTGGGGGCAGACTTTTTAACCGTCATACGTATTAGTAAAATAGTTACATAAACGTATTTGGTGTGACAAAAGTACCAGATAAAGTAAATATCGGTGTAAATTTTCTCTAAATGCTTATTATTCTTAAAATTTTAAAGAGTGGATGATTGGATTGTTTTTAATGTAATCTGAAATTTTGAGTAGATGCAAGCTTTTGGTAACTAAATACCATTAGAAAATACAAAAAATCTTAATAAAAATTAATTTTGAATTTTGCCATGCAACAAATAAGACATGTTTGGAATTCCCAAACATTGATTCTACGGAAAAACACCGTTATTAAAAACAGCTGCTCTATTGTGATTGGCTAATGGTGATTCTACTAATATAGGTAATCCAATATTTCCAATTGTATATTTTTTGACAAAATTTACTAAAACGTGTAAAATGTAAAATTGAAATATGTAATTATTTCAAAAACTATATATTAAAATTATTCATTTTTCAAAATCATTCACAATATAGAAGTCACTTAATTACAAGATAGGTACACAAATATTTAGATATTGAATGCTTTACCATTATCTAAAGACATGGTACTTTTGTCACATCAAATACATTTTAAGGTTAAATAATGTGAACCATTCTTACATACACACAATTGTATTTTATTGTTACTGAATATAAAACTATTAATACAAATACAACTAAATATTTCTAACATCTAAACAAATTATGGAAGTATTTACAATATTATTTTCTACGAATCTGAAACAGTTATATTGTATCCTTCAAATTTTACACTGTAACATTATACATCACTCTAAAACAATGTCACTAACTGAAAAAAATTGTGTGTAATTTGACATTGTATTAATATTATTATACATTCAGTAATTCTTATATAATTACATTATTTTACACTGTAACATTATACATCACACTAAAACAATTAATGTTTTAGTGTCACTAACTGAACAAAATTATGTATGTAATTTGATATTATATTAATTTTATTATACATTTAGTAATTATTATATAATGACATTATTTGTATTAAATATTGTAACTGCTCCAATTCAACAATATAATCTTCTGCATACCTTATTTTCTGTTGATATTTGAAGCGTACGCTATAATAAAGCTGTCTTGTGAATTAAATTATTGAAATCTGCCTGTGTCACCAGAATGTTTACTAGTGACATTATGACACGCTTTCTAATCACAATTGTATTTTCTGATGACACACATAAGTTTTAATGGCGCCTAATTCATATGACACATTTTTCTGAATCAGTATGACACGGATAATTTGTTCATTGTAGGTTTTTTTATAAAGAACTACAAATAGGTATTTCACATTGAGAGAATGACAAAAATCATTTGACATTTAGTAAAATAATTTTGTCATCTATAAGCAATTTTTAAAGTATCTCAAATTAGTATGAAACATATTAGAGATATTTTGGTTATTTTTACATATCACATATTGTGTTTTCTCTCCCGTTCAACCTATTGGATGAACGGGTTAAAAGCAAGCAAAAGTTGATTACTTAATGTAAATGTAGAGCTAGACGTGTAAAGGCTGAACTCGACATGTAAAGGTAGAGCAAGACGTGTAAAGGCTGAACTCGACATGTAAGGTAGAGCTAGACGTGTAAAGGCCGAACTCGACATGTAAAGGTAGAGCTAGACGTGTAAAGGTAGAGCAAGACGTGTAAAGGCTGAACTCGACATGTAAGGTAGAGATAGACGTGTAAAGGCTGAACTCAACATGTAAAGGTAGAGCTAGACGTGTAAAGGCTGAACTCGACATGTAAAGGTAGAGCTAGACGTGTAAAGGCTGAACTCGACATGTAAAGGTAGAGTTAGCCGTGTCAAGGCTGAACTCGACATGTAAAGGTAGAGCTAGCTTAGACGTGTCAAGGCTGAACTCGACA
>JAYRBW010137813.1:0-12849 GCA_036023295.1 Invenusta paracnida
AATTGAACTGCATAAAGTATGTATTGCATGAAACGTAAACACTGCAATTAATAACAACACCCTTATATACAATTTGCACAAATAATTCAAACAACTCACAAGTATGTATTTAGATAAATTCAATATAATTGATATCGAGTGCTGTTAAAGCAATTTCTCTGATTATTTGGGGGTCATTTAATTTTAATGTGTTCGAAGAATATAAATATCATTATCGTTATTTATTAAATAGTCTACAGAAGAAATTATTAGTGCTACACTCTTTAAAAACTGGAGTCCTTTTGCCCATTCATTGATTGCAGTTTTGTTTCAGAATTAGTTTAGTGTATTATTGGCGATCATTGGTGAATATTTAGATTTAATTATTATTTTATTAATACCTAATTGTTATTATTAAAATAAGAAACATAGAAATTATAAATTATAAATGGCTGTATATTGGTGACTACACCACCAATGACCCCTTTGATAAGTGATACCATATTACAAAACGGTCCTAAACTCCATCGACAGCGGCAATGGTCTCTAGGTAACAATATGTCAAGGTCGTCGGTTGCTATGTTCTCGAGATAAATATGTTTCAAATATCAACTTTCAATTCTATGTAACGATTCTTTGATATCTGTCGTAGGAACATTTGAGACAGACGATGTGATTCCTCTTAAACATAATTTCAATTATATATCATTCAATTACACAAATATTTTGAAACTAATTGCTCTCCAATTTTATTCTGGTCCTGCTCTCGGAATTTCTGATATAAACAAATCTCGACTCTCTATAATGTCTCTATAAATAACGATATCACCACTTCAAATATCGTTTGTTCATTAATTGCGACAATCATAATGATTCCAACTAAAAGTAAAAAAACAACTTCGCATTCGATTAAATCTCCCATTTATGATTGTTATTCAATGTATTATAGTGGGCAATTGTGTTTTAAAATATAATGTTGATTAAAATTGTAGGTGGCATGCGAACAAGGTCTGCAGTAATATGGGAAAAATATTAGCTGTTTAACATTCATAATCGATTTGAGTAAATACATTCATAGTCGCTCTGAGTGAATACATTCATAGTCGCTCTGAGTGAATACATTCATAGTCGCTCTGAGTGAATACATTCATAGTCGCTCTGAGTAAATACATTCATAGTCGCTCTGAGTGAATACATTCATAGTCACTCTGAGTGATTACATCCTTTCGTCTTTGATTTCCTTCCAAGTCGTGAATAATAGAGCCAGAGAGTGCAAGAAAAAGGAACATTTGATAGGAATTAAAAATGTCGAAAGAAGGATGATGGCGATGCGATCCTTTTAGATGAGTCCAACTTGGATATATAAGTAATAGTGGCATTGCGAATGGCCATGAGCGTTTACCTCATCTCAATTGAAAACAATTCGCAGGCAAAATTCATGAATCGACTTAGATAAAAATGAATACAACAATTCATATTAAAGTATAATATGATTAGTACATTGCGTAAGTGTTCTACGAAAAAATAAGTTGATTACATGTATGTAATATATATATGTAGGTAGGTATAGTGATGAATGCGTAAATGTACACGTAAATGAAAAAAGAATAACTCTTAAAGAAAAGTGCAAATCACACAATAACGTGTGAGAATCATGAAGAAGGGGACTCTTAAGAACTCTTAAACTTTAGACAGATAGAGAGTAGATAGATGTAGCGTTCATAGTTACTTGTTGCATGGCAATGTACAAATTATAGATCTAAATATAATGTGTGGATGTAATGTAGAAACTCCAGATAGGACATGGTGGACATCTGTGCGGTCTTCCAGCAGACAGGAAAGAAAGTAGTGTCTCACAAGGGCCACATTTCGTACAACGGTCACCCCCGTACTCAGTGGACGGTCATACTGTAGATGACGGACGAAGGAGCGAAGACCTTTTGAAAGACAGTTTGGCAGATGGGGCCGATCAGTGGGTCTCTCGACAAACTCACTCCATCGCTCCACGCCGAAGAGGCCGCAACACATCTCCAAGGAAGCGTAGTCACTCACAAAAAGAACCAAATGATCCCCAGTTTCGAGTAGATAGACAACGGCGCAGTCCACATAGTGCACTGCTAAATTATTAAAGTCATTAATTCTAAGGAGAATAAGCCAACTCAAAAACAAGAGCGTCAGCAATTAGCTTGAGAAATGCTAGCAGCTCTAGTCATTAATGCTAAGGAGAATAAGCTAAGCCAAGAACGAGAGCGTCAGCAATTAGCTTGAAAGAAGCTAGCAGCATTAGTCATTAATGCTAAGGAGAATAGGCCAAGCCAAGAACAAGAGCGTTCGTGATTATCTTGAGAAATGCTAGCAGCTCTAGTCATTATTGCTAAGGAGAATAGGCCAACCAAGAACAAGAACGTCAGTGATTATCTTGAGAGATGCTAGCAGCTCAAATCATTAATGCTAAGGAAATTAGGTCCAGCCAAGAACAATAGTCTAAGTGATTAGCTTGATAGATGGTAGTACTCTGGTTATTAATGCTAAGGAGAATTGGCCAAGCCAAGAACAAGAGCATCAACAATTAGCTTGAGAGGCGCTAGCAGCTCTAGTCATTTATTCTAAGGAGAATAGGCCTAGCCAAGAACGAGAGCGTCAGCAATTAGCATGAGATAAGCTAGCAGCTCTAGTCAGTAAAGCTAAGGAGAATAAGTCATGCCAAGAACAAGAGAGTCAGGTATTAGATTGAGAGAAGCTAGCAGCTCTAGTCATTAATGCTAAGGAGAAAAGGCTAAGCCAAGATCAAGAGCGTCACCGATTAGCTTGAGATGTGCTAGCAGCTCTAGTCATTAATACTAAAGAGAATAGGCCAAACCAAGAAAGGAGTTTCAGCAATTAGTTTGAAAGATGCCAGCAGCTCTAGTCATTATTGCTAAAGAGAATATGCCAAGTCAAGAATAAGAGCGTCAGTAATTAGCTTTAGAGTTGCTAGCAGCTTTAGTTAAAAATGCTAAGGAGAATAGGCTAAGCCAAAATCAAGAGCGTCAGCTATTAGATTGAGAGGTGCTAGCAGCTCTAGTTATTAATTCTAAGGAGAATAGGCCAAGCCAAAAACAAGAGCGTCAGCAATTAGCTTGAAAGATGCCAGCAACTCTAGTCATTAATAATAAGGAGAATACGCCAAGTCAAGAATAAGAGCGTCAGCAATTAGTTTGAGAGATGCTAGCAGCTTTAATAATTAATGCTAAAGAGAATAGGCCAATCCAAGAACAATGGCGTCAGCAATTAGCTTGAGAGATGCTAGCAGCTCCTAGCTGTCTTTAATGCTAAGGAGAATAGGCCAAGCCAGGAACAAAAACGTCAGCAATTAGTTTGAGAGGTGCTAGCAGCTCTAGTTATTTATTCTAAGGATAATATGCCAAGCCAAGAACAAGAGGGTCAGCAATTAACTTGTGAGAAGCCAGCAGCTCTAGTCATCCATGCTAAGGAGAATAGGTCAAGCCAAGAACAAGAGCGTCAATGATTAGCTTGAGAAATGCTAGCAGCTCTAGTCATTATTGGTAAGGAGAATAGGCCAAGCCAAGTACACGAACGTTAATGATTATCTAGAGAGATGTTAGCAGCTCAAGTCATCAATGCTAAGTAAATTAGGTCCAGCCAAGAACAAGAGTCGAAGTGATTAGCTTATTAGATGTTAGAAGCTCCTGTCTTTAATGTTAAGGAGAATATGCCAAGCCAATGAACAATAGCGTCAGCAATTAGCTTTTGAGAAGCTAGCAGCTCTAGTCAGCAATGCTAAGGAGAATAGGTCAAGCCAAAAACAAGAGCGTCAGTGATTAGCTTGAGAAATGCTAGCAGCTCTAATCATTAATGGTATGGAAATTAGGTCCAACAAAGAAAAAGAGTCTAAGTGATTAGTTTGATAGATGCTAGTACTCTGGTCAATAATGCTAAGAATATTAGGCCAAGCCAAGAAAAAGAGCGTCACCGATTAGCTTGAGAGATGCTAGCAGCTCTAATCATTAATCCTAGGAGAATAGGCCTAGCCAAGATCAAGAGCTTCAGTGATTAGCTTGAGAGATGCTAGCAGCTCTAGTCATTAATGCAATGGAGAATAAGCCAAGCCAAGAACAAGATAGTCAGTAATTAGCTTGAGCGTTGCTAACAGCTGCTCTAGTCATAAATGCTAAGGAGAATTGGCTAAGAGAAGATCAAGAGCGTCAGCTATTAAATTGAGAGGTACTAGAAGCTCTAGTTGTTAATTCTAAGGAGAATAGGCCAAGCCAAAAACAAGAGCGTTAGCAATTAGCTTGAAAGATGCCAGCAGCTCTAGTCATTAATACTAAGGAGAATACGCCAAGCCAAGAACAAGAGCGTCATTAATTAGCTTGAGAGATGCTAGCAGCTTTAGTCCTTAATGCTAAGGAGAATACGCCAAACCAGGAAAGGATTTTCAGCAATTAATTTGAGAGAAGCTAGCAACTCTAGTCATTAATGCTAAAGAGAATAAGCCATGCCAAGAACAAGAGCCTCAGCAATTAGTTTGAGAGAAGCTAGCAGCTTTAGTCATTAATGCTAAGGAGAATAGGCCAAGCCAAGAACACGAACGTCAATGATTATCTTGAAAGATGCTAGCAGCTCAAGTCATCAATACTATGGAAATTAGGTCCAGCCAAGAACAAGAGTCTAAGTGATTAGCTTGATAGATGCTAGTACTCTGGTCATTAATGCTAAAGATATTTGGCCAAGCCAACAAAAGAGCGTCACCGATTAGCTTTAGAGATGCTAGCAGCTCTAATCATTAATGCTAAGGAGAATAGGCCAGCTCAAGGACAAGAGCGTTAGCATTTAGCTTGAGAGATTCTAACAGCACTAGTCATTAATGCTAAGGAGAAATGGCCAAGCCAAGAACAAGAGCGTCAGTGATTTGCTTAAGAGATGCTAGCAGCTTCTTTCTTTAATGCTAAGGAGAATATGCCAAGTCAAGAACAAGAGCGTCAGCAATTAGCTTGTGAGAAGCTAGCAGCTCTAGTCATCAATGCTAAGGAGAATAGGTCAAGCCAAGAACAAGAGTGTCAGTGATTAGCTTGAGAGATGCTAGCAGCTCTACTCATTAATACTATGGAGAATAAGCCAAGCGAAGAACAAGAGCGTTAGCAATTAGTGCTTGAGACTTGCTAGCAGCTCCTAGCTGTCTTTAATGCTAAGGAGATAAGGCCAAGTCAAGAACAAGAACGTCAGCAATTAGTTTGAGAGAAGCTAGCAGCTCTAGTCATTAATGCTAAGGAGATTAGGCCAAGCCAAGAAAAAGAGCGTCACCGATTAGCTTGAGATGTGCTAGCAGCTCTAGTCATTAATACTAAGGAGAATAGGCCAAACCAAGAAAGGAGTTTCAGCAATTAGCTTGAGAGTTCGGCATGCCACCTTAGTTCCGAAGTATGTGACATGCCACCTTAGTTCCGAAGTATGTGTGACATGCCACCTTAGTTCCGAAGTATGTGTGACATGCCACCTTAGTTCCGAAGTATGCGTGGCATGCCACCTTAGTTCCGAAGTACGTGGGACATGCCACCTTAGTTCCGAAGTATGTGTGACATGCCACCTTAGTTCCGAAGTATGTGCGGCATGCCACCTTAGTTCCGAAGTATGTGTGACATTCCACCTTAGTTCCGAAGTATGTGTGACATGCCACCTTAGTTCCGAAGTGTTTTTTTAGTTGAAAAGTTATTTGAAATCTATTCTAGTGTACTATTCATATATTTTATTTATGTTATAGTGATTTTTTTAAATAGTAGCCTTTTAGATTTCGGATAGAATTCGGTTCGCATGCTACGTTTTCAGTCATGGACCAGATCTGATAAATTAAATGTTATTTTTGATGTTTCATATAAACTTGACTTACAAAAACTTAAAAGTTATTTTTAAGATTTAGAAAAATGTTCTTATAATGTTGTCTTAGAAAAAATTATAAAGGAACTTAAATACAAATTTTAATTCACTTGAAGTTAAAAATATATTGCAAGAACTTAAAGTACTTAAAAAGTGTATAAATGCTCTGTAAAGTGGGATAACTGTCGCCCAACTCTGGTTGGAAGCATACCACTGACCACTAGAGTTCAACGACCATCAATTTTAAAACCGACATTACGCAAATAGCGCTCTCCGTAAGTTCAATTTTTCAAATCCGTTTCATTTATTATTTCCCAACCCCTAATCTCCCCTACTATAGCCACTTCTTCCTCTCTTCCACCTCTTCATGATCATATATCGCGTCATTTTCTTAATAGACTTTCTAAGCGGTTGAAAAATAATTCCTTTTTTGTTGAGTTATATTTACAGTCTTATATCTCCTCACTAATCCTTTTCCCTTTCTTCCTTCCAAACTCATATTACCCCATATTATATGTGTCTCATTGATTTAGTATTAATTCCATTGAATTTTGTGCTATATACCCATATTCAATCACTTTTCCCAGTACATATTCTGCTTGTTTCTTGACTGGCACACGCCAAACCAAAACCGAAATCGAAACCCGTGTAAAAAAAACCTTTTCTAGGTAAAACCAATGTATACCCAAACGTTTCCTTTTACTCCATAAACCAATGTTCCATCCATAGCAATATTAATTTTGGCCTTCTACTTTCGCACCTCTTTCCGGTGATCTTCTGACAACACCTCTCGTCAGTCCGAAGAAGGTCGCACCCTAGCTCTCTTGGACCACTTTGAATAAATACACCAGGCCGCGGAAATCTGTCAATGAGAGGACAAATCTGAAGCCTTGGCGGCACGGGAGAAAGTCGACATTGAAGCCGCCCATTTTAGAACATATTATGTGACCCTTGAAAAACATCATTGTTAGAATTAAGCACAAATTTCTCTGCCTTACGCCCTCCTATCCCTGTACCAAGAGTTGTCACACCCAATTACTCCTCACGCTACATGCACCCTCTCCATGCATACTCTCCACTCTTTTCACGCTAAACTTTTGTACAACCCTCTCTCTTATTTCTTTTTATACACTCAAAAGTTCTTTAAATTCAACTGGGCCCATATTACTGTCAGGAAATGTTTAAAAAATGTTTCGACATTTGCGATGGAGTCAAATGTCTTACTTCTTCTGTGAAATGTTACATTCCTGTACGACAAATCGATCAAGAGATTAAAACCTGGGATTATAGAGGTCGTCACACATGAGTTAGACAGTTATTTTTTAAGAATTGTCAAGTTTAAACTGCAGTGAGTGGTCAAGCATTGTCGTACCTGAATGCTAGTTGATTATATTGAGGTAACTGCTGATTTTTTTCATTTAAATTTATATACATTTACTCTCACCAAATGTGGTTAGCAAATATATCAAACTAATTTATAACATATGATATGCGCATAGATATTTAAATCCAAAGATATGAATAGTTTGCAGTTACAGAAGAAAGACTGCATGGCATACTCTGTATAACTATTAATTTTTATGTTTCTACAACCTTTTAGAACTTGTGCACTTAACTAGTATTTATAAACAATGTGCAACATTATAAAACATGTTTTTTTTCATGGAAGAAATACTTTTATAAATCATTATTCTGATTAATCGTCATCTTTGTAAAAAATTATATAAGAGTAAGAAACAATCTTCATGTACATAGTTATGCTTTCAATCAGTTCCTCCTTGATATAGCATAATTTGTACTCAATTTTAAACTGTTATACGATGCAAAACACACTTTGCGGAATTTGCATTGATTAATCAAAATCTCAGCACAGTCGTCCGCCAAATGGCCACATTTTTAGTACGAGCTGAATGTTCTCAGCGTAGTATGTATTGTATGTATATATAGTTCATTTTATTCATTGCACAATTATGGTACTTTGATTATTACAAAGAAGTAGACAAACATATTTAAGCGTGTACACCAAAAAACGATGATAATTATTATACAAACTTGAATCTGGTTTAATACGATTAAATAGTATCAAAGCAACATAAGAATAAATGATTGGATTAATATTCAAACAAACCAGACAGGGCAAAAGTATAGTGTTTAAAATATTATTAAATATCATATATATATATACATTTAAGTAAAACATAATAATGATAATGTTCGACAAAGATTAAAGGTTTGTTAGTGTGAGTAACACTAATTCTTGTAATTAGTAATACAATTTGAATGTGAATAAAAATGTATGTTGTGTTTCTATTAAGCAACTGTATTTTATTTATAATTTATATATATTTTCCTGTGCAATCCTAAAGTATACGTTTCTTTAAATACGGATCTATGTGTGATATGATTGGTAGAATTTGGTAAATCATTCCATATTATAGAAGCCTCAACAGTTAACCTTCTTGAACAACGAGCTATTTATAGCAGACCGAACCGCGTGGTAGAGGATTCCGACCCGCTTGTTTTCAAATGTTTAAATGGACTTAAGTGTTAAACTTTGACATACAGGTAGGCAAACAAGCTCTACAGCTGATTTCATTAAACATTAATTCAAAAATAAATTTATATTTTTATATGTATTCACAAATTAAAAAATATAGTTTAAAATAAACATTATTTTTTATGTGTTTTATTGTATAAAATGCTACAAATATTTTTACCTACCAATGTGTCATTTCTTCTTCCAGAACACCAATTTATTTAATGCTTCTTTTAAATTCTTCATTTCCTATTTTTCTAAGGGCAAGTCGTCTGACATGATTCCCAAATTTGGTCTTATATTCATCAAGGTGATTTGAACATTTCGACGTCATGTTCTGTCAGAGAAGAATTTTAGTTGCATATTAAGATGATCTATTGCTATTGATTGATTTGTAAAATAGATACATTAATTGCGGTTTTGGCACTGTTATGTCTCTAACTGAAGTTATTTAATAGTCGTACTTTAGAGAGTATTTAAATAGAGGGTTTTGTTGGTAACAGAATAACTAAACCCCTGTCCATGACTCATCACTCGACAGATCCACATAACATAGTTATTATATGATGAAGCTTTCTCACACCGTGAATCATGGTTAAGGATAAGAAATCTCTCTAGCAATTACGCAAATGTATTATAAGTTTGTATTATAAGCAATCATAAAACAGTAGTTAATATTTTAACCATTGAGGGAAACGATCAGATTATACATTCCTCAGCACAACGCCTATAATTTAATTAAACATTTAAATTCTTCTCATTAACGAATTGTTAGTTATCATGTTTCTACTCCCTATCCATTGTTCACCAATTGGCTGCTATATCTAATTCCTAATGTGCAACACCTGCTACAGAGCATTTGATTTATTATAATTTTCACCAAACTATACCAGATTAATTGTTCATTTTGAAATAGCGTTTACCTTTTCCAACGAGCGTTTACAAATTCAAAGTTTACCAGCCAACTCGAAGTTATTATAACAATCGATTTGATATATTACTTTGTTACCAGGATAGAAAGTTTGTCAGCACAGTGCCTTTGTATAAATCTACAGTTTGTGCATTAAAATTAGCTGGCATTAGACTATTGATAGTTAGCATTTGTTATACTAAATATCCATTGTTCGTTAGCCTATTTTTGCCAACTAATACATTTCTTTCGTCTAGAATCATACATTTTCTTCATTTAGAAACCAAAAGTTATTATTATGAATATTATGTAAGCCAAATTAATATTATGATGGGTACTGGTTTTGATTATTGAACAAAACATATAAAATAATAACGTTTGAAATTCAGAAAATATGTATAAAATACTTAATTTGACACTCTGAAACTAAGTTATTCGTTTAAACTAAACCGAGACAACAACAGATTCACTATTACAATATTCTTTAGATTGTCACACTTCCAATATATAGTTTAATATGAAGATATATAGTATAACTATATTCTACATAATGTACTAACCTATATCATATTCCTACATAGAAAATACACTTCACAAATCATTATTTATATGTTAGCAACATCCATACTGGTGAGCGCATTTCCTCTCCTATTTTAAGTTTTGCTCTCAGTTTTATCTAAAAAAACTCACCCGTGAACGTTTCCTAACTATCTGCTTAATTCTTACTTTGACTAAATCTTTAAAACAAAAAAATCATTTTAATTGTGTAATTATATCTTTGAATTTGTGAATGCAATTACAAATATGTATTTTATTTTTAATTTGATTTAACGAAATCTACTGTATAGAACATGGTGGTCCACTAGTATACCGAATGGCAACACTATAGTCCAATCATAAGTTGGAAAACAATGGGAGGAGGGAAGCCTAGCATTTCTGCCTTCGTTAAATAGGCCGCTATGAATAGGTTCGACACATTTATGTCATAATTGTAGTATATTTCACAAAAATATTTATGAGAAAAGGCGTATTTTAAGCAATATCATGCCTACATTTATAGATTTTTATCGTTTCATGTTTTTATATTTATATATTTAGAATAACAATACTTGTTTATATATGAATACAGTTGATACACGAGATGCAAACTGTAATTCATATAATATATATTTACACTTCATTTGATTAAAGATCCAAATATCAATTTTCATTCGTGTATATTATTTATGTATCTTTCGAGCTGAGAACTAATATGGCTGATAACTACTTGAATAACTATATCACTAGGTAGTACAAAACTGATTGTCAAATTAAGTCAATGAGTATACTCTCCATCACATCATAACATACACGAAAGCAATGCAAAATAGTCCGGCCAAACATCATATTTAGACTTTTAGGTACCAGTTTGAGAAACCAAGGTTATTGTGCATTTTCTGAAAGCGAATAATCCTAGGATCATGTTGATGCATGATAACCTTCTGTACAGAGTAGCTGTCATGAGATGCAGCCATTTTATTGATTTCTTATGTTAAAGAATAAAACACATTTCTATGTTTTGACCCAATTTTCGTGAAAATAATTTTTTGGTTGCTTCAAATCATCGTATTTATTGACATTCTAATTTGATTTAACTCAATAATTGTAATTTGCTCAATATCAAATAATCAATATTTCTGGTTCATAAAATATGACGTTTTAAGCACGCAGTTAATAAAAATAAATTAGGGTCAACTAATTCCTGGACTTGTATTGAATATACCTGCATGATAGTCATATTATCAATAAATATGACAGCAATTTATCTATTCTTATTAGCTAACATCATACTATTATGCTATCTACCGATCGTATATGACTGCATTATCATTATAAAGAGGAAGCTGTCACTGAGCTGGATATAATAACATAATAATTACAAACATGAAATCACTATGTAAATATGGATCATTATGAAGCGGTGCAGAATTATATCAAAAGACAGTCAGGCTTGTGATCCAGTGAGTCATACACGAACACGAAATATTAAAATAGTAATAGTGTACTTATGCAAAGAGCTTCGACTCTTATTGATTCTGTTAGCAGTTTATTACTTCTGTTCAGAAACCAAAAAAAAATGTTTTGAAGATTCACAGTAATTAGGTAAATTGTTTATGTATTAAAAAGAGTTCTGATGCGCAGACATTTACTTATTCATTTCAGAACAATTACGTATGTTAAAACTGTATGAAAGGCCTTTTATAATTTGAGTTGGTTTGTATTTTTTATCTCCAATAATAATCCTTATGTTTTTGTTTTGTATATTCTGTATATTTATGTTTATTGTTTTCATTTTCATTATTTATTAAACAGAAAAAGTGGTTAAATATATTATTATTTTACTTCTCATTTGAGTAAAATGCAATATTGTATATTTACTGATAAACATTTAATTATGTATTTCATAAAATCTGAATCCCAATATTAATTGATACGAATACTGATTATTGCTACCAGATTATCTTATAATACTTAAAAAGCAGTTTTAATGAACTAAGGTAATACAAACTATATTTAATGGCTTGTGTTATGGCGTTTAATTAGTGTTTTTTTCATATTTATTAGTAAGTTATAATACAGTATATTATGTAAACACTTGAATATCATGCTAGCATTTAATACTAAACGAGTTGCTAATCAACAAATGTTGTATGATAATAAAATTGAACTTTTCAAAATTCATTAAAAAGGCATATTTGAAATTACACATTATTTATTGTACCTAGCTATAATCAATATAATCAAATCATGAACATAAATTACACTCTAACAGATAGAATGCAATAAATAAATGTACTATTTTGCAACACAATGCGATATGATCCAATCATTATGATGGAATATGTAAATACATTTTGGCACATTTCAGAACTATTTTGACTATTTAGCAAAATTTATAAATACTTGTGTATAACAGTATTTGGTATCGTTATATTGCAATATTTATTATTTTATTATAAATACAAAAAAGCATAGTTACAAAATTTGATTAATTACAAATACACACTTTCATAATTAATAAAACAAAAAAACATTCATAAAGTAAGTGACAATAATTCAAGATTACTAATTGCTGGAAATACGTATCTTCAGTTTTCTAAAGTTGCTGATAAAATGACAAACATAAGTATAATGTGCAGTTAATACGAGAAATAGAGTGTAGATATTTAATTTGCATTTTTCTTTTAGTGTTCCACATACACACACATATGCCCTGATGAGGACTGCAATAGTTCAAGTTAATATTGTAAAGGCGAAGACGTGAGTTAACGTGTTTTCCACAAACATATCCTAACCTTTCCAAATTTCAAGTTGAAAATGCAAGATGAATAATAGACGGACCAACCTAAGTCAGTACCGACAACACAGTGCCAGTAAGGGTTGTACTTCTTGTCGAACCCAACCCGGATATACTTAGCTCTGTCAGCATTATTGATAAATTTATCGATTGCCTCATAAGCTAATTTTATAGCAAATTGCTTCATGTCTTCGGGCATTTCGTCATTATCCA
>JAYRBW010137824.1:0-15365 GCA_036023295.1 Invenusta paracnida
ACTCGACAAGATACAGGAACTCCTTCTTCCCATACAATACGATACTTAATAACAATACTATTATCACATGTTAACGTTTTGTCATTTTAACTATTCATCATATTATCTTATTATTAACGTATTAACTATTCTATTATTACTATTATTAATTCTATCGTACATTAATTCTGTAACTATACTCATACATTGCTTGCCATTATGGTACTTCACGCTTTTTTTGTTTATAAATATACAATTTTATTATTATTATTACTATTATATTGCATTATTATGCTTCTTGTTTGCTCAACATGATATATGCAGAGTACAGTTTTAAATTACTATCTCTAATAATTTCTCTGATATATTAATCTGTTATACAATAAATAAACTCATTTTGTATTGACTTTCAATGGCCTGAATGAATATTGTACAACTTGATTCAGAAATGTAATGAAAAGCTGGTTATAGTTATACGTTAATATTAGATTTAATAAACAATAAAAAACGTGAATAATTATTTGATTATAACGAGATTGATGTTACCCTAACCCTAACCCTAACCCTAACATACCACTATGCGGGAGCTGTCGTAGGAATAGTAAAACAAGGTTATTTTCCGCTAAACTATTATTTTAATATTTTTAACAATGTAATGCTATATTTCTAAACCAGTAATGTTTTCGACGAACCGGTTCATCATGCCAAAATACCTGTCTACACTATCGAACTGGTCTGATGAAAAAAATGCTGGTCTTAATGCAAGGCTTAAAAGAACTCGGTTTATATATATTTTATCAAAATATTTTATTTTAACTTTTTTTTTAAATTAAAACGAGACATTCAATACACTTTTATACGAAGACTACGGGATAATCAGGACTGCCAACCAGGCATTTAGTGTTAATTTAGCCAGAAGGCCTAATTTCAAATTAACGTACTACTTTTATTTTTCAACCAATTGACACAATTTTTTCAAGAAACATTCACGCATATGATTTGTAACAATTTAATATATAATAAGCTACATTACTCTTCCACATTTTTTATAAGTAGTCGAAACAAAAATAATAAACTTAATTTAATAGAAAATATAAATAAACTTAAAATGTATTAGAAAATAAATTCAAAATACAATGGAAATAAGGCAATTGTATAAAACGTATGTACACACAAAAAATAAATGATATATTTTGTATGATATAATCAAGAACTACATTTTGTTCAGAACAAAAGAATAACATGTTTGTTTAAATGTAAGCTGGAAAAACATATACCTAAGTTCTACATTCTAATCATTTAGCTATAAATGTGCACATTCACATTTCTACTCAAAATAGTTTACTTAAATTAAAGAACTGACTGAGTGTTCTGCTAACCTAGCAAACTTTTTGTGAAAATATTCATGTATATACACCATATTGTTTATTTGGGGAAAATTTCTAAATTGGGTAAGATTTATCATAATCTGACAATCAGTTAGTAAAATCAACTGAGCAGTTAAAAAATATACATAATTATTGAAGAGATAACTGTATTTTGATAATACACATAAGAATAAAATATTGTAAGAGATTCAATATAAAACTAAAATGGTTGACATTACTAGCATACAATCATTTCTTGACCAATAAGCACTAAAATAAGGATATGACTTTAAGTTCAAACTAGTTGATAAATGGCATATAGTCCATATTCCTAAAAGAATAATCAATCAAGACCTTTAGTCAGCCATCATGTGTAATAAATGTTATATTCATCAATGGTGCTGGACTTTGGATCCATTTAACAAAAAAGGTTTTACATCAATAAGATAACATAAAGATAACAATACAATATAAAATAAAATAAAACAACTAATTGAAAAACATGAGCCCTCCTAATACACAAATTATTTTTTGTAAAATGAATAATATCAGTACATACCTGGCTTTGACTGCATAAAGTTGGATTTTGGGATACTGTAGTAAAACAGGGAGGGTGGATATTTTGGCCTTGTGTGGAAGTTAACAACTTCAGTTTCCAAAATTAGGAGGCAAGTGCTTGACACATACTGAACATGGGAGATAAATATTTATTTAGAAATACTGTTATAGACAACTTCTACTGGACTGATTAGGTTAAACTTTCATATATTAGCTAATCCACCATTACTTACAGTACATTTTAATTGTGATATGATTAACTTCCATTCATAATACTTACTTAATACCTATATTTTACTACAGAATTTCATGGGCTATTCACATAACCTACCTTGTTTACTTATACCTTTTAGTTAATATATAAAAAGTTACAATATATTATAATATGAATAGGTATAATTTAGTATAATAGCAAAGAAAAAAACTGTACTAAACTTGTATAACTTCATAACTTGTTATACAAGGACTTTGTAAAATTGTTTTCTTTCACTAAAAATGTATAAACAAAGTACAGGCTATTTGGATAAGTAGCTTATGAAATGTTAAGACATTTCTCTTTGCTCTGGAGTTGATAGAGATTATACATAACCATGATTGAATCCATTACAATTTTGGAATGACATTACAAATGCTATAGAACACAACAGCTCAGACAACTTCAAAGTATAATATATTTAGTAGCCCTAGTTAGATAATATTTGTAGGTTTTTTTATTTTATTAAATATGGGGAAATTAATTTTTTTCATCACAATTGTTATTCTTAAATGTTTAGATTTATTTTAAATGAGATGCATAGTAAGTTTCATTGTTATCTTATATGTTGTGTATGTAATTATTAATAAGAATTTTGGGCTATCATTTTATATTACATGATAATTAATCATATCATATTCATTATAAATTTAAAAAAGAAAAAAAAGCATGGTTTGCATTGCCATTGGCAATTTTATTAAAAATATTGTTAAAAATTATCCTTATTTCAACCAGATAATTCCCAAATCCTCCAGACAAAGAAAAGATTCCTGCTTTGTCTTGACCCAAGCCATTCATGAATGGTCAAAATTCTTGAATTGTCCATAACAATTATATGTGTTGCATCCCATTGATGGTTGGACATACAATATACATATTGGGTTTGATGAATATATGAAATACATTAAAATTGTTTTAATAACAATTGATACAGTAAGATCCATTATCTACCCCCAATAGTAGGGTTAGCAATGTATTAAGTTTGTAACGCTTGTCGATAATTTCCACATTATCTAATTACAATTTTAATATACATGTCATATTATTACTATAATGGGTGGTCTGACTTAGGGTTAGCCATGAGTTAGGTTCGTCATGCTAATCAATATTTCACTTTGCCATTATTAAATTAACATATTTTACAATGACATAATATCAATATTAATTTTTAATTCTCTAAGACAAATATACATTGAAAGTCTATTTTCGGATGGCATATTGCATCTAAATGTTATATTCTACATATATAAATTCTTCTATATTTATAAAAATGTTAAAAGTATATTTTATTATTATAAATATATACTCAGTGACATTTGTTAATAATAATTAATATTATAATTCTTCATTTGTATTTGTGTATAACATTTTGGTATTAGGCATATTAATTGTTAGTGCTGTGTCATCAGCAAATAAATTTATGTTGCCACTCATATTGCTACTCAATTGGTTTATAACATTAACATATATTAAGTAGAGAAGAGGAGAAATTTACCACCTTGTAGTTGTTGTAATTTTACCATAACAGTTTCAGCAGTTGATTGTATGTCATTTATTATTGTTATTTGTTGTCTATTTGACAAGTAGAGCTCTGCTGATCCATTTTAAACATGGTCATCTGATTCCTATGTTATTTAATTTTTCTAATAGATATTCATGATTTATTGTATCAAAGCCTTTTTTAAATTAGTAAATATGGTTAGTATACTTCCATTTTATTATCTTATTTATTATATATATGGTCAGTTACTGCTCTTAGTGCATCTATTGTTGAATGTTGTTTCTCTGTGAAGCCAAATTGATTGTCAATTAATAGGTTGTATTTATTTGAAAAAAAGTCATTCTATTCTTGATATGAATGCGAGATAGACTATAGGTATCGTATAGTTAACTATCATGGACATGTGTCATTTTATTTGTAATCTATTGATTGAAATAATAGTTATTGTTATTTAACCTATTACATGACTTGTGCTTCTAGGTAAGGATAGACCTGTACTTGTAGTTATATTAGCAAACTGAAAATAATTGTACTGATACACTATATAAGTATAGAATAAGTATCAACATGTATAAGTTTTAACATTAACAAGTAAGTAATGCCAATGCCAATGTACACTTAGTCTTAATAGTATCTAAAATAAATAGTTCAAATGCATGCATAAATCAAAATTTATCGTTTATAATTTAATTTTCATTTACTACTAATCTTAGTTTTAGAAATTCCTCGTATTCGTAACCAAAATATCTCGTAAATATATCAAACTTCCAAACTTTGAAAAACTCTATTATTTCAAGACATCTAATTTTAACTAAAGTATTAGTTTATAATAATGTATATATTTTAATAATTGAACTTAAGATTATATATATTATAGAAAAAATCATTAGACATGCAAAACTCACTTGTAGCTTCGAAATTTTAATAAATAAATAAAAAAAACTAATAGCCCTATTACTTTTTTACACGTTTGGAAGTGTTAGGTCCTGTATAATATAAATTCAATGTATTAAAACAATTGCGTTGTCCTCGATAAAAATACATTTTAAATATGCACACTTCATTTGATCATATTTTTTAAATTGTATTCGATGAGTTTATGTAAATAGAATCTTACTTCATCAAACTGAATAAACTCATTGACAATAAAATTATTTGTTACTGTGAATTTTTTCCTCGTATAATGTGCAACATAAACATACAATACATGTTAAAGATGTCAACTGCTGTTTTCCAAAGTCAATTTAAACGTATATCCTCCGCGTTGAAAAAGTTGTATGATTAGATAATAAGGATAGTAACTAGTTAATCATATTGCAGATAAAAAACACATAATATGTTTCTTCTTCCAAATATTCTCTCAACTTCAGCCTTATCAATATCAAAAGGATGATATCGTGAAAGTGACTCTCCCAGCATCAATATTGGATCTTTTGCAAAATAAACACGGGGGGTGTGACGATGACATTAAAATGGTACAGCTCTCCTCTGCTCTCCTCCTTTTTATTTGTTCTTATTAATAGCCTAATGTAATGTATTAATTGATAATACTATTGTAGCTTATAAGTACACAACGCATGAGTCAATATAACAAACTGTTTTTCAATAAATAATATGATGTACACTTAATAATATACTTAAAAGTATACTTACAATCTAATTGTTTACATACAATGTATTTTTCTAAAAAAGAAATACATTATTTTGATTATTAAAATTGAAAATTAGGGTTTTCTGAAAGATTTCCAATTACCTAAGCGAAGTATTTAATTTAATTGTTAGCATCATTCAATCATTGGTTTAAACAAATAATGGCATTATTGACGGCCCATTCGTATTTATTAATAAAGCACTCAAAGTGACATAATGATATGAACGTCACAACAATGCAGGATGTAATAATTATTTGTCTGATTGGGACTCAACATTCCATAACACTTCGACACATGGCGCAAATTGTTCACGATTTTACAGACGGAACTTTGCAACGCTTTTGTGATACTCTGGACAAGGAATACAAAAACAGGCTATAAAATGACGGTATCGATGTAATTAATAAACTACTAAATGTTTATAATACTCTTTAAATTCGGAAATTAGTCATATTATAAGATTTACATTACAGTATTGTTCATCAAATCTGAAATGACGACAATGATGCAATTTGGATGCGCACTCGGAAGGGCATCATACACTGAATGAAACAATGATCTTTCTTGAGTTGAACAGTGCATATCAGTGTTTCAGAAAGTTAAATCGTGCGTAGCTTGTTCACGACAGTCATCATCAACGAAGTAGTTGCATCTGAGCAAATTGCAACATCACTGTGATATATATGTTCCTAGATAAATGTCAAATGTGTCGCATTGAATGATGTCAAAAAACGTTTTGCGTAAAAGAAACAAGATAACGAATAATAAAAAAATAAAATTACATTGATGGAAGACGGGTTCTGATTGTGACAGACTACAAAGTGCTAAACTCAAGTTCAAAGATAGAGAAAATGTCCATGCAATTTTAGATCGATCTCTTATAAGAGCGTTTTGTAGTTGCTACTGATTCCAAGAACACAAATGTGCATTTTTGTACTTTTTCTACGCGACATTTTGTGAGTATTTTTTTATTATTCCTGTTACCATTGACAATGCAAAAAATCCGCATCAATGAAGAAACTCTATGCCACATGTTGCTCACATTATAATAAATGTTTCAAAATAACATTAGTCGAAACTAATTTGAAACTGATGTTTAACTTCGTCGCCTTGAATGTATTAGAAATCGACTTGATTTACGTGTAAGTATGTGATGTAAACATTTCTAACGGTCAATTAAATATCAACATCCATCCCTCAATTAAAACAAAATTGTCTCAGAATAACCTGAACAAGTTGGTTTGTATTAATGAAAGCCAATAACGATTACATGCAAGGACCTCAGCTCTATTATGTATATATACGGGGTTATTCGATATTAAAATAGTTAATATTTTAGTATCTATATAACTCACAATATAGTATCAATTGATACATCTTACGAACAAATTAATGAAATAAGTGTAAATGTGAAATAAGTATAAATTTTGATTACACATTTAATACATATTTTTAAAATTTAAGATACTAATCAATATACAATAAACGTTTAAGATAACAACCACATGCAATGATGATACATTCATCTTAGCTCCCATGTATGTATGTAATCGGAAGCAGAAGTATTTTACCATAAGACATATGTGTCTATTTACAGATGATTGGTCAGAATGGTCGTGTTTTGGGAATTAATAGTAATGGAGATGTCGTAGTTATCTATCCCGATGGCATTCGATGTTGTTACAATCCAGCCGTATTAAAGATGGTTACAACTTCTGAGAAATCAAGATTGGTAAGTCATATTAACAAAGATAAATACAAAGGGGTAAAAAACAAAAGTAACACTTTTAACTTTCAACTTTTCACAACTATGCAACTAGGGTGAAGCCGCTTCTGCGTTCACTTTGACTGCGGGATGTGTGGTTCGTGTGATCTCCAACCAGGAAGAGGTCGAGCGTTTGCAAAAGGACTGTGGAATGAGGTGGGAAGATTCCATGTCTCGTTTTCTCAATACTGTGGGCTACGTGAGAGAGATATTCTTTGAACTTGGCTCCAACGGTGTCGACGTTGTGCGAGTCGACTTTGGTGGTATTTACTGGGACTTCAATGCCCAGACTCTCACTGAACTATCAGAAGCTGAAGTAGATGAATTGTCTTCTGCATTTGAAAGTAAGACTCTTCTCTTAATATACGTACTCCTTCTTTGACATCATTTTATTCTAATTTACTTATAATTTGGTACAACAGAAACACAATTCCATAATTTGCGTCTACAAAAAACTCTTATGGGGCATACTTGCAGGCATAGAATGTCGCATACCAATGGTGCCTGTTTTGGAGTGGATTCAGCTGTACAGCGTTTCTCAGACAACTTTATTTAACTTGAAAAAGCGTCTAGTCAATATTGTGAGAGTTTGCGCTGGGTTGAATCATGTACAAACTAATAAACTTTAATTGTACTAATATATGTGTTTTAAACTCCAAAAATATGCATGTTGATGTTGCTCAACTAATTAATAAGATTACCTGTCATGAAACCAAATAGTAAGAACAGTCGCAAATTTAACTTGCAAGGTAGACCGTAATAATATATTAAAGTATAAAACTTAAGAAATAAAAACACAACTCTAAATGTTGATGTTTTACATGTGTTTTACAAATGAGACTAAATTCCAACAACGTCTACCTTAATGTTTTTGAGTTAACTTAGCATGTATATATTTGACAATAATACGTTCGGTTAAAAAATGAACTTAGAGGTAAATAGTACAGAAAAACATTCTTAACAAAAATGTAGCTTAAAATGCATAAAAAATAAAATAATTAAAATGTTGATGGATAAAAACACATTTTATAGCTTTAAAAATATTATTGAATTAAATAATTAAAAACAATTTCGACATTAAACGTCTTTAAACACAAAATTCAAAAAACCCTTTAAGGTAGTCATTTTCAGGAATTCTCCCAAATATTCGACAACTGCGAACGTTTTAAACATACATGCAACATTGTATCTTTGAATATATGTTTAATATGAACTTCTGAGAAAATTGTGAAATAAAAACCTTAAACGATATATATGCTTTTTCAATTGTATGAAAGTTATCTATTTTTATATATAGATTAAAACGAGAAGTGAAGGATTATTGGGATGATGTATCTTTATTAATTCGACAAACAATTCGTCGATACTACATTGATTGCAATATTACATTCCATCCAAGTGTAAAAAATAAACGGATTATTTCAAAAGCAGATATGTCAATTACTCAACGGTCTTGTAGTGCATTTATGGAGATTTAAAGCTATTTTTATTGTGTTTTCATGATCCAATTTAGAATGCTATTTTTAGTATAATTGTCAATGTATTATAACTAATTATTGTCAGTCAAATTAATGTGATTAAAATGACAAGAGAAATTAATATCGCGTTAGAACTATTATTGTTTTTTAAATATAACATTTTATTCTTGAATTTTAAATCACGAAATTTTGAGAGATTACGAGAAACTAATATTTCGTAGTTTTTGATGTATTCGAAATAATATGGGCGTTTTATAATTTGACTTTTATAATTTCGAATTTGCATCATATTTGCAAAATAACATTTTTTAAACTAAATTACATCTATTTATTAATTTTATTTATTTATTTTGTAAAATGAGATATACAATGTATTCTCTCTATTCAAAGACATGAAAATCGCCCTTTGTTCATTCATCTGACCCTTCTGTATTTTAATATATTCAACTCTTTTTTGCATCTCATCAAATCAGATTTTCCCGTGTTTGAACGGGGCGATATCGTTCAAGTGATGAATGACATCGACTTAGTTCGTCAACAGCATGCAGGTCATAAAGGATGGAACGATGGTATGTTACGAATTATCGGACAATGCGTTCAAATAGAATATGTAGATGGAGATGGTGACCTTCTGATAATAAGGGGATTACATAAATACTTTGTAAATTCAAAATCTGTCAGAAAGGTGTTTGCTACTGTGGGTGAGTCATACTTCGATTTATATTACTTGACTATTTATTTCATTTTGGTAACTGTGAGCAAACATGGAAATATGTTAACACATATTGGTGAAATTTTATTATAATTGAAAATTTATAATTAATATTTATTATTTAAAGGAATAGCTCTTCTATGAATTATCAAGTTAATTGCATTACATTAAACGTAATGAAAACGGACAAAATGTTATTTTACAATTTAATTGGCTTTTATTGAATTGATTGCGTATTTTAAAAGTTTCTCTACAATTTTATTGTTTGTCCGATGAAATTATGGACCGATATTGTTAATTTGGTTTTACAATCATATTTAATTTAATATTTCAGAGTCTTCAACCCACGAACTGACTGACAGCAGCAGAGAATGTATAGTAAGTATAAATGGGACAAGTTAAGAAATAGTTCAAATGATATTTAATTTGTTTCTACTATATTAGTGATAATTAAATCGTTTAAAATAATCTTTAGCATTGATTTACTCCAGCTGAATATGTACATGAATGAGGTTATTTTATCAGTGTCAAGAATACTGTACATTTACAGTACACATGTTGGTCACTTTGACTGCCACTTAAAGTGACTTCAGTTCGTAAAGAAAAATTACGCGAGTAAAAGTTTGTGTCGACAGCAATATCGTAACAGATTGCAATATGACCTCAGCTTTAATAATTCGTTTACTTACATATATTTATATACACTAACAATATAGCAATGTGTATTTGAAGTGCAATTCGGGAACTTTAAAAAATAAAAAATGAACAATCGTTTTTGTAATTTAGTCAAATAGCTCTAACTTCACTCCAGTTTGTGATAAATACACCACAGCTTTGAGTTTATGTGTCGATATTTAAAATAATCATTGTATTTCATAAAATTAAATATTCAGCATTACTTTATTCATTTAAAAAACAGTAAACCCATCCTCTTACTTTGGAGGGAACAAGCCATATCATCAATTAAGATATACATAACATTCAAAACATACAGAACATTATTTAGAGGAATAGTTCAAATTACTTTGAATAAATACCGTTTCTAGATTTATAAATATACAATTTCTCTCTTTAAAAAAATGTGTTCATTAAAATTAGAAAACGTAATATATATTAACAAATTAAATTCACACATTTTATCAATTCGAGAATATATCGCTTTTATATTAGAAAACTTACTCTAAAATATGCAACATTTGTTCTGAAACAAGCGAAATAATATATTGGTTAGGTACATATTTCAAAACAAATATTGACAATTGACTCGTGATTAAATTCATACTTTAATTTATTCTGATTTGACCAATTAAAATAAATAAATCTAAAAATAGCACTATGATGGCATTCTATAAATAGGGTAGAATTATATGTCAATTAATTTTGGATGTCAGAAACTTCCTGGAACTGACGACTTAAATTGTTTGCTGGATTCGAGAAAGCGGGAATCCATTCAATGATAAGAGCCTTACTACGGATGAGTGAAAAAATACGGCGATACACTTCATGGTGACGAGCTCTTCGATTTCTAGAATCAACACATTCAGAAAGCAGTATGTAGCAGCCGGGTCGCCATGCCATGCTCCAAGAACAGCTACGGCGAGGCCGAGGAGTTCGGCTGATAACTGATCTTGTGAGTAGCATTCCGTATTGAAGTACGGCCTACCGTTGAGGAGAACCGCCGTTGAACTGAAAGTGGCGTCTGTGGTCCATCTGGGAAAGCCTTCTATCGGTGAGGATTCAGTAGGACACCAAGATATGTTGACTGGAAGAAACTGCCGGTACTTTCAGAGGAAACGGATGTTCGACATAAATCGGTTCGCTCTCAACACATAGGCAAAGTAGGCTAGGTAGCCGTTGATGCGCTGCAGCAAAGATACATGAGTTTGGCCAGGTTTTTCTATAGAAAGAGCCGGAGGAGTTGCAGGTGCTCCTTTGGGAGTTGTAATCGTTGTGTGGCAGGCTTTTAGACCAACCCGCATTAGTGTACTACCCAAATTGACTGCAGCTAGTTCTTTGCATGGTTGAGGGCAAATCCGGCCTTTCGGGTTCTGTATGTTTTTGTCGCGGGAGCAACGTTCTCATCCCAGATAATAACTATGTCGTCGATGTACCCTAAATATTCTCAAATTGATTCCAAAATGCATCGAGAAGAGTTATGAGAGGATGGATTAAAAGACCCGGACTTTGAGGAATGCCCATTGGGAAACGTTTGAATCGATAATAGTTATCGCCGGCTTTAAATCTAGAAATGTAACGGCTTTCAGGGTTCAAAGTCAGCGAATAGAAGGCCTGTTTTAAGGTATTTAGTCGTCATCTTGGTACTTCTTGCAATTTTATTTTATCAGGCAAATGCAAAAAGGTAAGTGGACCAAGCTTCTTACAGGTATTTGAGGAGGTGTTGAAAGTCAATTACCATCCGTCTTATTTTTTTCCTGTGGTACAAGAATGGAGTCAAGACAAAATATCGGAGATCGAAAGTGCGAGTTCCTCTCCTCGATGATTTTTGCTCTTAGGATGCTGTTGATGGTAGCTATTTCTCTGTAATGTGTCTGGAAGCATTTAGAACTGATCAGAGATGACGGTTTGGTGCTGACTGAAATTCGGTGAGGCAAAACTCCGAGATTGGGATATCTTTGGTCTCGTCGTTCTAAGGTTGAGCCGGCGGAGGAGGAGCTTCAGCCGGGTTGATTGGTACTAGGTACGGACGAATGTCCTGTAGTGGGCCCACGACGAAGCCGTACAAGATCGTAGTGTAGTTGACTTGAGATGATTGGGTGGTACAGAAGATTGTAGAATCTTGGCTGCTGGTTGCTTCTAATTCTACAAGTTGAGGATAGTTTCCAGTGTGAGGGAACTGGAGTGAAAGGCGATTGTATTCAAGTTATATCTTAAGCTTGCCAGCGATCCTCTGGGTGTAGACACGAAAGGGTCTGGATCAGGTAGGTTGACTTGTATTGTAGCATCAGAACCTGAGAATGCTTGCAAAATACATGAAATTGACAAAATATATATTGGCATCCTAGTTGCGTGTTAGAAGCCAATTCCTCATTCTCGCCCGCCTCCACGGAAGCCCACGTACCAGGCTTTTTCCTGTTCCCTACTTCGAGAGTTGGTCAGCGGGGATTTGAAGAATGTTGGTAGAGTATTTTGTGCGTACTAGGCTCCAGGATGATAATGCGTTGTAGATAATAATTTGAGTCTTCAGAGAACCAGTTCCTGGGCGTGATAGAAATGATCGTCGTCTTCAATTGCACTGTGTGTTTCCATTTCGTGGATAGATTTTGCTCTGAGTCGCTTCTTGCCATCTTCAGTACTTGCCCAGACTCTGATGCCTGCAAACCGTTGTTCGGGCGTAGCTGGCGAAGCCACCGAAGGTTGGCGTGTGGGACAATCTCTATGAACATCTGGCAAACTTGAGTGTCCTCGATTTACTCAAACTCTAAACGATTCACCTGCTTGAATATCCGCCTAAGGATAGTTTCTGTTGATTCGTATTTACTTACATTATTTCTTCGCCATAGGTATAGTCACTAATACTGACAAGCAGAGTGACTTAAGAATTGGTCAAATGTATGTACCGACAACTATAAAGAAAATCGTGTTTTTTTAATTTGTTTGGGTTTATTATGAGTAATATTTGTAGATATCGATAAATGACGTTTCTTGTACACAAATTAATAAAGTAGCTTTGGAATAATACGCATTGAAATAATGTTAATTTACGAACCATTATCAAGCAAGAAGTTAATATACTGCCGACGATTAGCAATCTACAATATGAATACAAAACATAATAATTACCGGATTAGTCAGATTACATAATAGACTATTACCTGATAGACTTGTAAGATTACAAGTACCGTGAGAGTACAATGAAATCGATATTATCATGTAGAGAATACGTAACTTTTAGATCTGGATGTCTCTTATCTCCAGGGCTTCTCTTACTAAATAATCGAACTTAGACATTACTCGTTTGCAGTAGATTTATCACCTTTTTTATTATAAACTGTATTTGTTGTTATACATATTTGAAATAATATTATCTAAACAAATGATTATATATCGACCAAAAACAAATTGTTCTTTTTTTCCAATTTAAAAGAAATGTATAATATATTTAAATCAAAAGTACATGAAGTGAGATGCAATCTAAACAATACATGATTAACTCGATGAGACAAAAAACTCTGTCGAGTTTTTAAAAATATGTTTTGAATAAATTCATGCATTAAACGATAAAAAAATCTCTAATGTTCAAAGCAACAGCTTTTGATTTATCGTTTTTCTTTTAATGATAACTAACTTTGATTCGTGGAAATAATATTAATAAGTAGTAGGAAAGGTGTGCCACGGTCACAAAGGAGGGGGGGCTGCTCACCTTTACACCTCTCGACCAATCAGAATCGAGTAAAACTCCAACCAATGAAACGGCTCCAAGAGTATAAAAGGAACGCGCACGCCTGTTTTAGCTCATTTTTCTCTTGCTCAAGTTACTAGACAGTCGTCTCCTGCTCGCTCCTCTCTCTCTGCGCTCCTCAAGATGTCGAATTTTATTATCGAGCCGTATCATCAACCAGCAATGCCTTCTATTAAAGTGGGACCCTTCCGCCATGCAAAGATGGGAGAACGATCAATTCACATGGTTGACCTCTCCACGCTAGACAATGGTGTCACACTACTCTACAAGTTTCC
Organism: Invenusta paracnida; assembly: GCA_036023295.1. Taxonomy (NCBI): domain Eukaryota; kingdom Metazoa; phylum Platyhelminthes; order Proseriata; family Coelogynoporidae; genus Invenusta; species Invenusta paracnida. The sequence goes on from JAYRBW010137824.1 coordinate 13,961, forward strand.
AGTCTTTACAAGTTTCAAAGGCCCACTAACCAGTGGCGAGGTTATTGGGTTTCCTCTTCTCAAGGACGAGACAGTACCAGGACAGTCACGCGACCACCTACTGGCCAATGTTGTTTGGATCGAGTTTCTTGCACAGCAAAAGTTGCAAAATTACCTCTCTTCTATTGAGCCATCTACTCTACCCAAGGCTTTACGAGATATCTACCTGGCTACACCTATGCTGTGACCGACATTCTCTTCTACCTCGGACATATACTGGGCTAAGATGTCTAGTAATGTCTGCGGCTTTGACTGAACAGACAATCATCCGGTTAAAGGACAGAGATGATCTGACTTAGCCGCTATCAATTTATGCTACGATGCAATGGTATCTTCATGGGTCAACACTGGGATGGAGAACACGTGGCTAGTCTCAACCTGCGCATCGTGCAGATTCGCTAAGAGCCAATGAATTCACCAAAGCTATAGGATATCTGTCTCATGACTGATACTCTTCCTACATTGAGGGACGCAGCAGTTTCAACGGTGACTTCTACTATCGTTCTCAAGAAGAAGAGAGCACCTGCTACGCCGAAGAAACCTGCTCTACTTCATATACATACCCATGTTTGTGCAGTGATGATGGCTTCATCAAACCATTGAGTTCGGCTAAGTATACATCAATATGTTGATCTTATCTTCCCAAACACTGACTATCCTCTTCCTCCTTCTTCATTTCCTACTGTCTATTTAGATCCTATACTTACTAAATGCCTACCTGATAATTGCTATGCCATGTTAGCCACTTCACACTATTTCTGAACTCTTATTTAAATGTTGCACAAATATACGTTTTCATGTCTCTATATTTGTCTCGACTTCCTTTTTAGCCTTATGTAGGGGTTCAAAAAATAGATAGAATAACCAGATTTTCTATTTATAGAAATTAGTCATATATTTCAGTTATAACAAGTACAAATAAGACATCTCAATACTACAGTTATGAACGTTTACATTAAACATCTAGCAAATAAAGTGTCCTTTCATGGGCGTTTCGGATACTTGAGGTCTTAATGTACAATTGTAATACATTTTAGGCATAGTGATGAATATCCAACACATACATATATAGTAATATAATCAGGATAGTACCCATTGTAATAAGTAGCGCAGTAAACTTTTACATTACAAGTATCTTATAATAATAGAAGTTAAAACTAAACTCCTAAATTATTTGAATCCATTGAAATAAGTATATTCTGTTATAACAAACAGGATATCTCACAGTTAACGTTTATATATTGTTTATAAATGTATCTCGCCATCATCATAGTGAAAACATTTAGCTTTCGATTAAATCCATGAGTCATCTCCCTCGTCTCCAAATAAACGTCTACGTCTATTGGATGGTGTAGGTTAATGTACT
>JAYRBW010137835.1:0-15365 GCA_036023295.1 Invenusta paracnida
ATTGATTATTCCCAAGAGAAATATCTAATTGATTAACTAACTATCAGATATAGACGAAGCATCATGTAACATATTTATAATCAGTGACAAAACATTACCATTACATATCATAACAATATCAGCACATTTACGCTATCTGAAATGGGAACAATATGATTGGTTGGTAACCTGCCTGTCTTTCGTAAGTTAGATACTACTGTTTTAACTCACAAATATAAGTAGCTTTAGTGGTGAAACACGATGGAATTATAAATATTTTAATTGAGACATTATTTCTTTCAAAGTTAATTCCATTATAGTAATACTGTATATCTACAATTGCAGATTTAATATATGAATATATTATATTAATACATTTCATACCGATTTCACTATTTATAAAACATACTTAACATTTACCGAGAAAGATAACTAGAAACAATATCACTGATTTTATCACATGTATATATTATACGAATATGTTTATGTCTCTATGGTTTATAGTATGTATGAACAATTTGCTGATTGATTTATTGTTATATATTTTTTCTAAATAACGTACATAAAAAATAACTTGTCTAATTCTTGACGTAGAAACTTACTTCTTAGAAATAGAAATGGCTAAACGTTTTGCTCATTTTATTTGTTTTAGTAGTAAATAAATGAATATGATTAAGCATGTTTCCATTAAGACTGTCAACTTACTAAGTAATCGACATACCAACCTATAAAAAAATGTAGATATTTGTTCTTCTACTCCCTCAAACAGCTACATATCATTAAATTACACTAGATAAATATCATAATATATCAACACATTACATTTAAAAATGAAATGTGTGTGTATTCTTGGGCGTAAACTTATTTTTTCTTATTTTATAGTTAACAAGTTTATTGGTTATACAATGTAATTAATTCTTTCGAATTATAAGCCCGTGCGCTTTCCGGCTATTTAACCAAAGCACAATAAGCAGTTTCTACCGACACTTTCATTTTTCTCGCCAGTACTTTGAGCAGTATCGGTCTCGAAACCCCGCCTCAGTGGGCCGCCTATCGCGCCTTGTTGAAGGTGTCCAGGTGGCTTCTGAGGGGGCACCAAGCTCCGCGCTCAACCAGACCAGCTCTGTCGATGGAGGTGCTGGAGGTGGTGTGGAGGGCGAGGCTCGCTTGTTGGACGCGCTGGATCAGGACTTTATTGACGTGAGCGACCCTATGTATGACTATCAGCATGGATATCAGGAATACAGGAGTTTACCTAGATTGAAATCTTGAGTTTTAAAATTGGCAATGAAGTTCCGATTTCTATCAGAAATTAATGTTTATTGCGCTGAAAAATGCCCAAATATAGCTAAAGCGGATCCAGTGAAATTATTTTTCTTTATTATTATGAAATATTTTAACGAATGTTTAAATTTTAAAATATTTTGTGGCTAATAGTCTCCTATATTGTCTATTTTTGTGTGAAGATATGTGTAATTTTTAGTAGATAGTGGCCAATTGAAATTGATTCAGCTCTAGTTTTACTGACTAGTCTAACTCTAGCTAAATGGATATGCATATCGAGAATATCTATTAACAATATTACAAACAAAATTCTTTAGGCATATTAGTTGTAGGAACTTTGGTAATAGAAATATCATTTTTAGCTGACTATTTGAATAATCTCGATATGATGAATTTTAGGCGTGCAGTTTTAAATTTGCATAATGTAATGAATAGTAGCTCTTTGCCTTATGTTACCGAAACTGGTGCAAGGTACTGTAGGTGTGTAATACCAAATATGATTAGTTATATAGATCGATAATTTAACTGATGAAAAGTTCGTTTTTTACTATATAGCTGTTAAAAAATTAAATTATATATATAAAAATATTGCACTTGTAAGTCTTTCGCAAAGATTACCATTTACTGATATTCTTGCAGTATTATATATTATAGTTGTAAAATTAAATACTGTAGTAATTATTATTGCACAAAAGTGCAGAGCATGATATGTTTTATTCCTATGTTTTGTTTTGAAATTTCTTGTAATTAAAAAATAGTTTCTTATTAAAATAGTGATAGATACATTTGAGATTGAAAATATTTTTCAAGTCTTCTCAACATTGCTTTAAAGGGATTGGACATTTAATCTGTGTTATTTAAAACTAAAGCATTTCACTGTCAATTAGTGCCAATTCTAATCCCCTGGGCAAACTTCGACGCTGGTTATAGTCTTCACGCCTATTGATATTTAAGTATATTTCTGTAATTACAATTCTTATCTGTACATCATCTGTTGTATTTAGTTTCGTTGGCAGTGGTAGTGGATCTTCCAAATCTTCTAGTTTTTGTTTAGTTGATTATTTTACATAGTAGATGCTAGTATGTGTGACATGTTATTGTTAGTAAATAGGTATTATCGATTATTATGCGGTGTAATCATATTGTGTAGTCACCAATAAAGTGATTGGTATCGAGTTTATCCAGGGGGACTTATCGACTAGAAATGTATAAGAATAAAAGTTCTTTTGATCTATGATATTCACCAATATATTAGTATAGAACAGCTTGCTTATACCTACATTGTGTATTATTAATATGGAAACATAGTTGTGAGAGATGGTACAAAATACACATTGCCGACCTTTGTAATTGATACTTTATTCAACGCAGTTAGCCTGTAAGGTATTCTTATAGTGTGTGTATTCTTATAGTGTATTCTTATATCTGTGTCTTCGTTATAACACACAGCCATGGATTACTAAATACAGGGTGATCGAAAAGTCTCTCTGCAGTGCCTTATTTGGATTACAACACATTAAAATGATTAACTCATATAAAAAGAAATATACGAAAACAAACAAATTGTTAAATTCTTGTTTAACATATTGTTGTTGTTATATTATTAATCTGTGTTAATCATTATATTGTATCATTTTAATGTGTTGTAATCCAAATAAATCACTGCGGAAAGACTTTTCGATCACCCTGTATATAGTAATCCATGGTTGTGTGTTATAACGAAGACACACACACACATGTGTGAATACCTTACAGTCTAACTGGGTCGAATAAAGCTTTTCAACTGCTTTTTCAAGATTAAATTAAATTAATTAAAATTAGTGTTACACTGAACACTTTTAAACACACGATTCGGCAGATAACTGTGAAAGCTTGTGAATTGTTGCGTTATTTTTAATCATAATAAAAAATGAAATTTACAGCATACACTGACTGGCCTCTTCACTTCTTTCATACTTTAATACTATACTGTGGGAAAACCTATACATATGCCTTTTCAGTTAAATTTGTCGCAATTATTAAACATATTTTGTACATACATAACTATTTTTAATTAATCGAAAAAGCCAACATAAAGCAGAAATTCAACTACCATAATATGAAATAATGTTTTATTATTGTCTGTAAATTAGCAATGATTATATCTATTACTCTCTCCCTCTTTATATATGTGTATATAACTTATATAATTTTATAGACACTATGGAACTTGCCGTTTAATAAATTAGAATAAATATTAGAATAAATAAGTGTGCATCGGTTCATTTTTAATGAGAACAATTTTTTTATATAAAGGCTAGTTTTTCGTTCTTAACTTTAACTGGATGTTATCTTCTGTTTCATATCTTCACTTATTACCGTTTTGCATTTGATCTCAGATGAGCGGTTCAGTTTTATTTGGCATCTAGTTAGAAGTTTTCATGAATAGGAATAATATTAAAAAAGTATTCTAATTTTGTCTTAGAAATATATGTTCAACAATATATTGTTATAGTCAGTCAGTGGGCGATTGTTTTTCGAATGGATTCATTTTAGAATACTTACTGTTTTCTATTGCTCGTGTAACTTTATTTATATTAATGAAAAGAATCAATTCACTTAATTGAATATAATACACACATATTATGTATGTTCAACAATATATTGTTATATTAAGTCAACGGGGATTGTTTTTCAAATGGATTAATTTTAGAATACTTACTGTTTTCTGTTGTTCGTGCAACTTTATTTATAATAATGAAGATGGAATTTAGAGATGAGAAACTGAAATTTATTACATATAAATACATTCTGTTAAGTTTATTACCGGTTTGAACTGAAATTAAATTATAAAGTAGTTAGATGACTGTACATTAGTAATAAAGGAATCAAGATTAGACTAAACGAAAACTAAGAATTGATTGCACATATTATACATAGAGCTTCAACTTTTCTCAATGCTATATGATAGTATTTTTACTTGTCTTTTATATCGGGGTAATTAAAAATCTAGAAAGGATCTATATTTTTGACTACAAACTCACTGCTTCAAATTGTCACGGCATTTTTTCAGAAAGTCAGCTGTATGGAAAATGGTTTATGTGTTTTTGTAGTCTAAACATGAATATAATTCAGATTCTGAAACTTAATGTTGAGTTGTGGAAGTAGATAAATTATTATTAGATTAGTATAATCTGCTGAAGTGGAATTCGTTTTTAGTATTATTATACCGCAATTTATTAATAAAAAATGTGATAAAAACAACCTCATTTTATAATGAGGTTGCTTAATATTGCTATAAATACATAAATTACAATAATTCCCTGACACATATTTTTGCGCGTCCAAAAACTGGGAGCTGTCTTATATACTCTGAATGTGGGTCTTTTGTTACAGACATCTATCTCTATAAGCGGTATATTATTAAGTGGAGTATCACATGACTCGGAATTTACTTATTGATAGTTTGGATATTGTACACGACAAGGCTAAAATCCGTCTGATATGTTTTGTATAAAATGTTTATCTTATAGCTATTATTTCTTCAAAATATGCGTTTCACTGCACCTATCGTACACTATATTATTTGGCAGATCAGTATTTGGTTGAATTTTGTTAGCCATATTATTACTTGAAAATATAATTAATTTAAATATGCGATTTACTTTTTCTAAGGTTTCTTGAATCAAATCGGCAATGTTTTTAATGCAATTAAAGACTAAAAATTATTTTAATACTACCCGGTTGGTAAATAGTTGTCGTATGAATGTTGTTTGTAATGATAGGATAAAGTCAAATTAAATATTATGCAACTTTTAGCTTGCATTACCACTAGAAATGTGCATAATAAGTTGACACAAGGTAAACAATTTATCTACATATTAAATACACATCTAATTGATCTATATATAAAATGAACGAATACATTTAATTTTGAAATTTTATAAAATAGTTTTTTAATATGACGTAGTATACAGGTGCTCTTAGATAGCTTTTTTATGAATTGATAATTTCCGGTTAATATCCAATGTTTCTATTCTACTTACACAATCATCCAATAACAACTGTTTTGTCTCCTTTTCAACAAATCACAGGTAAGTAAGTTCCTAGAGACAATGAGCCGAATGTCCCGCGTTGCTCAGCGCGTAGCAACAGAGACTGAGGAGTGGTCGGCAGATCTCACGGGGCTGGGCGAGTCTCTCCTCCAATGGGCAGCCTCTGAATCGCCAGGCACTGCTGAGGCCTTGGTTACTGTTGGTAGGGCCTGTGAGACGGCGGAGGTGGCGACTGGAGTGGCCGCACGGATGGGACGGGACGAGTTGAGTCCTGGGTTTCATGAGTACAGCCTCTACGCGAGGAATGTAAAGACGGCTATGCGACGGAGAAAACGACTTCAGGTGGATTATTATTTTCCATAAATTATTAACATATTTTAATATATATACTACTTGTAATTTTTTTAAAGTAGTCCACTCTGTATATCTTATTTAATTAACTATTAATGTAAAAATATGTATTTACACTGACACTATTCTGTTGAAACTACAGGCTGAACTGAATAAATTGGAGCAGGAGACTGATCGATGCCAACGTGAAGTGGATGGCGGTGGAGAACTGCCTCCCACATCTCCGGCCGCTTCAATCGTGTCCCTATTCAAAACGAAGGAGACGCCTGCCCAGAGACTTGAACGTCTGAACGGGGTGAGTGGGTGGAAGGTCACTATAGTGACTTCTAAGAGAGTAGTTAACATTTTATCTATGTTTTACATTATTACATGAAATAAATATATAGTGTTTCGGTGGAAAAAAAATTGGTAAAATTATTTAAAATTAGGAGCATTTGCATTCATTTAATAAACTGATTAACAATGAACAACTTAATAAAGAATGAATAATAATACGATTAATGTACATACATAATAATACATAATAGTACATAATAATACATAGTAATACATAATAATGCGATTATTTTGTTAAAAGTTAAGTATAATTAGCACACTAAAGCTGGCAAAAGATGTTTTCGATTACATATTTTAATTCAAAATTTCAAAGTAATTAAGCTTCTTTCCGTTCACATTTTAAAATACTTTATATCTTTAGTTTTTGCATCGATGATTAAAAATATAATTGTATCATTTTATATTTAGTGACATCAAATTACACAATTAACTGTAATACATGTCTCTTATGTATATATCACAGAATTAGGCATAATATTTGTACGTTTAATACTAATGCTTCAATTGTGTTGCTTGTAGATCTGTATGTAGACCCAGGATACACGCATATTACTCGCTTTTCATAAAAGCGAAATCTCACTGGCGGATTTAGGGTTAAATTATGCAACTAACGTCTTTTTTTGTTTGTTTGCTGCTAAACTAGATATATTTTTAAAGTATTGTTATATTAATTATAAGTTTAGATGTTTTAGTATGTGACTTATATTTTTGGGTAATGTGAAAAATATAACATTTCACAGAATATTCATTATTTGCAGCCTATTTTATACCATGTAGTTGAGGGTGTCCACTATCTGGAAAATCATGGAAAAATATGAAGGTCCTGGAAAGTTCTAGGATATCCTGGCAAACCTGCTGTAATCCTTGGCTTTTGTTTGGATAATAAAATAAATATTTTTGCACATTTTAATACTGAAATGATCTTCTTGCATCCTGCCGCAATGCTAGTTCCCAATACAAACTTTTCCTGGTGCAGCAGAAAAAGGACATGTGAATTAGAAACTCTTGTAGCTGCTGAAGCAAGAACAAATCAGGCAGCAATGAATGAGCTGGAGGTGAAAAAATATTTGAAGTTGTATTTGTACACTGTTTCATCATCACAGAGCAAGATATAAATATAAAGAGTCGACATACATTACAAACTCGAAATATACACAACTTTATTGACAGAATAAGACTAATAATCCAATCAGAAGTTATTATATAACTCTATAGTAAACAACTCCTATCTAATTTATTAGGCAGAATTTGGTAATTGGTAATGATTTGCGCCGTTTACAGTTTAGGGAAGTTCCAGTAATATAATTGTTTTTTTTAATTATTGATAAAGTTAAAACATTTTTGTTTTATAAAAACAATTAAATGTGACAGTAAATACCTATTAGTGAAATATTTACTACAAAAATCTAGACGATATTTATTTTTTTATCTTTTTGCTACTAACTAATGGTACTTTATCTTTTAAACATAACTTCAGTCATCACAACTTTTTATGTAAAAAATATATGATTTGGTCAATTGACTTGCTTCTTCAGTTTTTTCTTTTATGCCCTACTTTTTCTTTTCTCCAGCTCAAAGCACGAGTAAGCAAGCTCACTGATCGAGTAACCCAGGCAACTGCTGACCTTGAAAAGGAGGTGGCCCGTTGGCGATCGATACAGCGTCGTGACGTCACTCAACTGCTTCGGCAAATGGTCCAATCACAGATTGACTTATTCTCTAGCTGTGATGAGGGTTGGCACACTGCTTTTGAGTCACTGGATCAAACTGGAACGGCTAGAAATTGAGGAGCTGATATTGGAGTATAATCAACAATGTGCATACATCACATCATATCGTACTGGCAAGCTATTTTGCTAGTAGCTTCCGCTCATTCAGCATATTGATTTTCTTTCTCTTGTTTGTTTTCATGTTAGACTGCAGTTTTAAAAAGAAAACCCTTATTCGGGGTTATATTTTATTATTAATATGGTTACTAAAATGTCTTACGACTTTATGAAGAAATTTAAGACCATTTATTTAAAAAAATTAAATTTAATGTTAGGAATTATTTTATTAATGGAAGTACATAAGTATTTTAAATATACAAATTTCGAGAAGTAAATAAATCATATTACAGACATTAACTTTCATTGTATTTTTGAAGTATTACAAATATACTGAGGAATGTTCACTCTACGCCATAGAGAGCAGTAAGTAGTTTGTATAATAAATGGAACACAATAAATGGAAAAGATTGGCGATGTCAATAGAAAATTCAATAAAATAAGAATTATATTGATTTATTGATGAGTAATATTTTATGATGATATAGCATCAATATGCACTCAATTAAAATATCTTAGCCATTCTATTTGATGTATGGTGTGCCTATTATTCATACTAAATTGTTTCTCTTTATTGTTTGTTTAATTTAAATATTTATTGATTAATAAGTTAATTAAGTATTTCTTAGTTGTAAATTTAAAATTAGATTAAAAAATATATATAATGTGTAATCTAATTTTGTTCACAATACAATTTGACTATACTTGTTTTATTTTATAGTTGATGAATAATTTCATATTTTTCATCGGGTACTCTCAATTAATTGCCATATTTAACCAACTTTTCCTAATTTAAAATCTTTTTATATAACATAGAAAATATCTTCCTGCTTAATTTTTAGTAGACAATCTATATCAGCTATTTATGGATTATGTTTAACCAGAAACCATTATTTTATATGCTCGTACACATATGTGAAGCACTGGCAGTATTATTAATTTATATATCTACCTATATTAATAATGACTTAGAATTTTTTCTTATCATTTATATATGTATTTACCTTTTGTAATTATTTACATTGATTGTCCTTTCATTAATGAACTATTTTGGAAGTGCAATCCTTATCGCACACACCGAAATCCTTGTGATTATCTGATTTCATTTATTATGTCATTTATCTGTGTAATACATTCACGACATTTATTTTTGATGTTTTAAAAGGAATATCGATAATGTAATTACATATTTGTTATAACCGGTATTTGACGACGTACCTTGTATAAACAGAATTATGTACATTTTAGGGGTGAATATGGACACCGCAACTGGCCTAAATTGAGGATTATATTAACTTAGAAATTATTGGAAAATTTATTATTTAAAATTGTGACGAACTGAAACACTTTGAAGCATAGAGTTATAAATATAATATATTGAAGCGACGAAACACGTGGAAAATACACACATTGTTGAGGAAATAAGACCTGTCATCCAATTGGAAGCCAGTATTTTCTCGCGTATTTTGTTACATGACACCATAAGAAAACATTACAATCGATTAGTTTGATGATAGACTTATGATTTTTCTATTTACATTTTGAAAACACATTTCTGTGGTTTTCAGGTAAAAGGATTCAAGTAATGTAATGTTTGCTGAATATTAAATTTGTAGCTCAGGAATATTTTGTCTCAGTTAAATGAATTATAATTATAATCGTTATGTCAAAGATTTAAAGATCCTTTTCTTTATTGAATTGTCGCAGAACTCCTCGAGTTAGGACTATTTTCACATTCTTCCCTGAGTTGTTATTATTTTTGGCAATCGGTATTTATCGGTGTTTTCTTTCACTTTACTCTAGTCAAAGTTATATAGTCACATCATTTTCATTATCGTTATAAAACACCCATTTTTCAGCCATATAGTTAATCATATAATCAGGAAAATAATGTATTGAGTATATAATAATTTTTACGTGGTCTTTAAGTTAGTAGCTATAGAGACACGGACAATTATGCACATTCATTCTTTCTTTAATTAGCAATCGACAACATCGCCATAACTAGTCATTGTGTATCATATTATAGATGACTTATCTTTTCTACTTATCTTTTCAAACACAGTTGTCATATTTCGCAGCAGATTTTTCACTGTTTGTATGTAATTTTGATCATGTTTTCAATATTTTAACTTGCATTGATATAGACGTGACTATAGCGCTACCCTTTAATATCATTATTATACTACTTGTGTTTAATACTTATAAGTAGTACAACAATTTGTAGATCACTGAATTTCACGATTTTCCCCTACATAGTTACTTCAACATATTTATTCATATTGATGGCTATTCATATCTAATTACATAATCTTCTTTAAACATTTCCATCATTAACTAATTATATTTATAGTTAAATTTCAATTATTTCGAATTAACCAATAGTATCTTTGTCCATCTGAATAAGAAAATAGTCGTACATACTTTCTTTTTATCTTTCTCTCTACATGTGAATTATTCCACTCCGCATAATTGTTTTTACTTACTTTATAAGAAATACAACTCATTGTTTCTCTTCCTGATTTGACGCATTTTGACTTCTTGTCCGTCTTTGGTGTTTTTACTTATTTTTAATAATTTAATTCTATTAATAAAAGTAGTAATTCCTGTATATAGAACAGCTTAAAAATTTACATAATATTTTTTTATAATGAATTATTTTTTATACTACTTATGCAATAAATAATGGCATATTCATTCAATTAAAAGTATAAAAAATAGGATGTTTATGTTATACATCCTCGACCGCTAGAAAGTAATGCGTTATACATAATTTTTTCTTTAATAATTTTTTAATAATTTGGTAATAAATAATTAAATAATAATGAATTTAGCAAATAATAACTTTCCCTTAGATTTCAGTATTTAAATAAAAAAGCTTTAGAATTGAAATAGGGCATTTATCTATTTTTGGAGTAGTATCCTGAAAAGTGATGGTATTGAAATAATTCTAGAGTAAAGAGGAATCAAATTCTGTAACAGTGCATAGAGGAAATTGTATCTAGTTAATGATGTATCATAAAATCGAAAACAATCTTATCCATCGTTATGCAATTCGTGAAAAGATAATAATCTTTTAAAACAATGTACATTAAGAAGCACAAATGATAAAGTGGCAACCAATTTTATATCAGTAAAGCTTAAAAATGTAATGGAATGTTTAAATTTCTATGAATGTGCAGTTGCTTTATTCGTGTTTATTTCGAAATTTAACAGTTTTTTGTTTTTAAAACGTTTTGTGGTTACTGATTTTCTAGAAAATAGAAGAATTGTATAAAGGGTTGTAAAGTGTGTCGTTTTAAAGCCACATTTTAGACTAATTTTTTAAAGGGAATATAAGAGTGTAATATACATATATATAATATTTTATCAAATTATATATATTTCGTTTAATCACATGATTTCTAAGAAGCAGCCTCTACTATATCAATTTTATTTCGCTTTATTTACTAAAGTTACAATTTAGTGTATTTGTAGTGTATGTAATAATAATATGTATTGGCGGACAACTTAGAGATTGATGTTTTATCAGGATATAATATACTAGGTAGTAATATTTCTAATTAATATGCTTTCATCATGATATATGTATTTTAAAAATAGAAGACAACTTTCTTATTTAATCGATAATATAATTTATTCTAAATATATATATTTTTATGATCAATCCATTGTAATTCCGAATTATTCGAATGAATGTTGTCCTTTTATTGTAAAGCATTTACAGAACTTGTTTAAAATGGTGCGGTATTTTTATGTTTTGCAGCACAATCAAGACATTTTTGTTCTTAAAATCTTTGGAATACAAACTTCCAGTGACTGCAAACATTATTTAGATATAAGTGAGTATTTAAAGTTGAAATCATGGATTAATTAATAATTATTAATCATAGTATAATCATTACTCTATGGTTGAAATGATTTGAATATCTATTATATTTACGAGAAAAATTTGCACTCGTCAACCGTGATAATATCTTCAAAATGTGAGAATTTTAAAATATAAATTGAAAGTTACATAAAAGAATTGACAGTCATTGTATGGATAAACATGGATCGATGATTATTGGAAAACAGGCCTAGTAATGAAAATAAACGTTAAAATCTTCAACAGTATTAATAATATATTATTATAGATTATTTTTATAAGGGCTATTTTGATGTTGTATAAATTGAACCAATAGCTCAAATCGTTTTTTTGTTGATACTGTTCACCGCAATTGGTCAGCTATTTTTCCATAACCATATCCGCGTGACCTTCAGTGGGTTTCTGCAAGGTCCACTATTTCGTTGATATTGGACCGTCGTCTAATTTTCCGAGTACCCGGACATTTCGTCAAGATGTGTGCCGTATTTTTCTCATCTTCGCTACACAACCTGCACTCCGGCTGTCTTCTCTTTTGCCGATTTGTCTCTGGTATCCACTAAGTTCCAGGCTATGTCGCATCCGAAACCTTCCGAATCGTTTGATGTCTTCTTCAGGTATTTGTTTTCTTGGCTCCCAAGTGAATTAGATATAGCTCATTTTTCTGGGTCGTTGGTGCTAATAGCTTCCAAGAGAAAGTAACATTTTGTTAATAGGTTATTCTTTGTTTTGAAGTCGAATTTTGATACGCTTTTGATAGGTACTCAACTTGCTGTTCGAGGCAATCAGTGCTTTCCTCGAGAAATTGCCTTTCTTTTTAGCCGTTCTGAACCAGCATTGATTGCCACCATTTCAGTTTGGTATGAGGGACAGAACCTACCAGTTGCTATTTGCGCAGGCGATCCATGTTAGATCCGTCCAGGGCTGCCATAAGATCTGTGATGACGATTTGACATCCTCTCTTCCGCCGACCCACGGATGAAAATGACCTAATTAAAGTCATTATTATTTATTGGGCATCTCCAGATTTTTTGCAATGTTCTCTGTCTATTTCCTTTCAAACTCAATAATAGCACTGCTACTTTGTGTCCAAGGTGCTGCTAACTCAGGGAATTCTCACAAGTCTGTTTTATTGTTCATGACTTTAGTCTAACTCTTAATTGCCTCGTATCTCCATTCTATTCTTCAATATCTTCCTTTGTTCTTTCTATGTGACTTTCCTTTGAGGATTATCTTTCTCAAATCTTGTGTCTCTTTAATATGCTATGACAGCAGTCACCTTACCCCTAGTGTTCAGGTTCTGGAGATCTCCTCCAGCCTTTTCTCTGTGGGTGTGCTCGCCACGGCCCTAGTGATCACTCTTTGCCTTCTTTCCAATACATCCATGTTTACCTTGGAGATCCATGGCATCCATGCGTGTGATCCGTATTCCAGTACTGCTCTAATCAGGGCTTCATATATGTCAATCACATTAGGTTTAGGTCATATTCCCAGTAAATTTCTGAGACTGATCTCAAGTTTTTATCCTCTCTTGCATTTGGTAGTTGTTCCCGTTATATTTTCACCGAGCGTCAGTCTCCTATCATGGGTCACGCTTAAAAATGTCGGGTTGGGATTGAATTTCATGTTCTTATTTGTTGATTTTGACACTTGGTATGAAATTAGCATCGTTGGGGTCCTTGTTAAATGTTTCTATCGTGCATTTCCCGATGTTAAGTTCCATGAACCATTCTTCACTCCACTTCAATATTTTGTCTGCTGTAGTTTGTATGCGTTTTTACCCTGCCTGTTTAGGCCTATCTCAGGCTTATATACGTCTCACTTAGGGAAAAATACCCCAAAAAAACTAGACAGCATTAGATGTCCAGGGTTTTCATAAGATAAATTCACCCAGTCTTAACCCTATCTATGCCGGTTTAAAAAATATATCAGGGGAGGGGGGGCTCTTTAGGCCCCTATTAGTGTAAAGTTTGAAAACTTCCCTTGTTGTTAAACAAACATGTTTTTGAACATATTCTATTAAAATATGATCAAATATTAAAAAAATAAAAATTGGTATCTAAAATTAATTAATTTAATTTTGAAAATTAAAAAAATTACAAGAAAAATTATTTTTATTTAACTTTATGAATTATTATATGAAAGTAATCAGTACCTGAATCTGAGTTTCGTCGATTTTGAGAAAGATATGCCTTTTTATGTAAAAGTATGTTTTGCTCATTTTTACAAGATATGGATGTATTTTTAGAATGTGGTCACGTGACCGGCATTTGTGTGCACGATATAAAATAAAGTGCTAATAGTTGTAAGCGGACATTGCCCCATTTGTTCATTTAAAAATCACTGAAATTGCGGGAGTGGGGACTTTAAAACCCGGTATGAATAGAGTTTAAAAATTAATCAACAATTTTTATGTAATAAATTAGGTCAAGATTAGTATTTAATCGTACATATATCGTTATAAAATCAAATTATAAATAATAACAAGCATTTTTCTAATTCACAGAATATATGTATAAAGTATTGCTTTGGTTAATTTTTCATTAACATAATATAAAATACGCATTAATGAAGCATCAACAGTTAAACATAGCATTTATTTCTAGCAAAGGAGCGAACCGGTAGAAAAGTAAAGGAAGAAACAGTATAGTAAATATACAGGGTGACCCAAAAGTTACTATATTCAGTCAATATAAAATTTTAATCAGAATAATTAATCAATTTATACAAACTATTTATAGCAATATCTCTTGCAAAAGTTTAGAATCAGTTACGTACAATACTTTCTAATAACTCATAAATATTCGAGGAATTATTGGAAGCTATTTAAAAAAATGACATAATTGGAAATCTCCTTTATAATTAAACTACCAATCACTATTTAGAAGTGTTTTGCTGTCATGATAGTAACTGTATAGTAACTTTTGGGCCACCCTGCATATATGTAAAAACGAATTAAAATTTAAATAAAAATAATTTTTTATATAGATAATAGGTATAGGTCATTACATACAAGAATAAACGTATAAATTGTAGCGTTTAAAAATGTATTGACTTACCATTTCCATCATGTCGGTTCCAAATTCTAACAAATTTTACTTTGTGACGACGTTGAAAGTTGACAAGGAAATAGCTTTGTTTTTCTATTTTATATGATGTATAAGTACATCGATCATTATTTACAACTCCGCCACTGTGGTCACCATCATTTCCCAAGTCTGCTGTGAAATTGAAACTCCCTTCTGGAATGAAACTCGGCTTCTTGTAAGCTATGTTCAGTTCTAAAAATGAAATCAATAAATGCTATGATGTATATAATTATAATGAAATAAGTGCAAAATTTATATAAACTTAATGAAGTCAACATAGCAAAAAGTAATGTCTTTTAAACAAGCATTAACTGAAAAATTCCTGTTTTTAAACACTATTTATGGAATGTCTTTAGCACGAGTAGCTTGATATCATACTTGCAATATTTAGAACTTTCACAAGCAATCAGTGAACTATTGTCCAAATAAAAAACGAATTCATCAAGATTCGAAAGTGCTCTTCAACTCACCAGATGTGGTAACTTCACAGGAGTCCTCATAAGCAGGTCTAGTGGAGACCTGAAAACTTGTCACCAGATCCCCAAACACCTCAATCTCGCAAACACTGAGGTAGGTTCCTGACGCCTGCTTTCGACGGAGA
>JAYRBW010137846.1:0-15364 GCA_036023295.1 Invenusta paracnida
GGGGTCAGGAGAGGGGGTGAGGAGAGGGGGTGAAGAGGGCCTTTATTGCACCTCATTGTAAAAAATATGAAAAAAACATTCTTTTATATAGAAAATGCATATTTGTCTCAAAAACGACGAAACGCTGATTTAGGTAGTGATTAATTTAATGTAATAATTCAGAATATACAATATTTAAACAAAAAATCTATATATATCTTTTGGAAAAAAACTATTTTTGACAATTTTTTTAATGGAATAAGTTTAATTGGTAAACATTTGTGATGATCACTACTTTAATGACACATTTATCGTTCTGTAAATCGCGAATGAAATGATCAAATGAATAACAATTTCATGACTTTTATTATCTTATTAGCGCTAATAAGATAATAAAAGTCATGAGATTGCACTAGCATGCATCACTATAGGTATGTAAAACATCAGGTTGATCAGTCAAGCCCTTTTAAAGATAGTACTACAAATCTATTAGCGTACGTTTGGGGTTACAACCACCCAAGCGTTGAATTATGCTGAATTCACAAATACCGTATGCTGTACAATGTGAAGCGGGGTCATGCAATTCGATGACCACCGTCGCCGAGAAAGATATGATCCGTTGGCTCCTATTCGTTATGTCTTCAAAGAGTTCGTCGATACATCACTCCTGGAGCTGTACCTCGCACTTCATGAACAATTACTAGAACTTAATGGAGCGTGTCAAATTTAGACATTGCATTTCATCCAAGTCTAAAAAATTCGGAATTAAGTTTTTCT
Organism: Invenusta paracnida; assembly: GCA_036023295.1. Taxonomy (NCBI): domain Eukaryota; kingdom Metazoa; phylum Platyhelminthes; order Proseriata; family Coelogynoporidae; genus Invenusta; species Invenusta paracnida. The sequence goes on from JAYRBW010137846.1 coordinate 757, forward strand.
GAGTATTGTAAACACTCTACTGCCTAAATGGGATTGTTTTTATCGGAGCCAATATAGTCAACCAAAAAAAGAATTACAAGTTGCTTCTTCTTCTATTCCGGAGGCTACAGTTATATGGCACCCTTTCTAAACGCGGTAAAAAATTTCACTGCATGCCGACATTTCGAGTGTTATTTTGATCAAACGAATGACCAATGCGGAAACCTGCTAAATTGGTACTATATCAAATAATCGAAAGTTTCTTGCTGCAGCGAGGATAACGACTAATCGAAAAAGAAATAGTGCTCTTTCAACTACAGTTTAAAAATTATACATTAAATACTAGGCATGAAATATACAATAGAATGACAAATATCTGATGCTACATAAATCTTTCAGTTGATTGGTATTAAATATAGATAAAAAATTAATAATATAATAAAGTGAAACATTATACATATTAAAATATGGAGCCGAAATATTACACATCAAGAAATCATTAGTAGACGCTTTAATACATTTTTAACCCACATTTATGAATTTAGGGTGTGTTGTAAAATAAGCGTTGCTATCCGTTTTGGCTCTAGTTATTATTGAAGATGTTCTAAAACCAACGCTTTTATATTTAGTAAACGATAATTTAAAAGTATTGAATTAGTGCAGATTTTCCTTTCAGTCAATTTGAAGATGAATAGGAAAGACATGATTTTAATAAGCAAAGTAGAAGTTCAACAATTTCTGAATGGCCATCTTGCTCAAAACAATCGGGACATTATATAACATCAACTATAAAAATTAAAACTTTCTAGTCAGGGGATAATCCATTCTAATAAAGAACATTTGTAAACATTTGACATTTCCTAGATCCTATTTATGTCTTTATTTTAAAGTGATTATTTCAAAAACGGTTATTTTTCATTAAATTTCACCATTTTCATATCAATTAAAATTCAATGTCTAAATATAACCGTTTCCTAATAAACTCTGTCTTTTGCCAAATAATGCTAATGTATATTTTTATTATATCTCCTGCAATACGTAATTCGTCATCATGATACTTAACATTATTCATTTAAAGTTTTATATTCAATTTGGAAATAAAGTAAAATGAACTATCAAATTAAAAAGTGTGTGAAGTCAGTGTTGATCAACTGTTTATTATGAAACCTTGTCGTGTTCACACCCTTAAGCTCTTGGAAATTAAAAACAAAACTAACATTTTAACATACTGAATACCAGAACTATAGTGAATATTAACATCAACTTGTTTTTAACATCTGGTACAAGATTAAACTGTGTCATGTGAGTGAGGCCAATCTTGGGGTGTGGTGGAATTCAATTTTATGGTTGTTCTGCTCAAGGCCGCAAAATGTTCTCATCTGATCGACGTCATTTACTACACTATATACACAAATTGCATTAATATTCCACTTTTTAATATTTTTATATAATATATTTTATTTATCTTGAAATAAACAATTTTCCTACACAAAGTATTAATTAAATTTTGTCGTCTTAATATTATTACCATCCGCTTTCAACATATGCATGGATAAATACAGAACAGCATTGATTTCGATCTTATTAGAGCTCATGGGTGAACATCACCCTTGATAAACATGTGCACTACTCGATTGCTCCTCCCATGCTAAGCTTAAAATTATTTTATCATTCAAAATTATTGCAGTGCCTAACGTTATAAAATTTTAGTTACCTACGTTAATTTTTTATAAAAAATCGTATTACAATACAGTATATTGTGTCAAATGAATAAATATTTCATCTGCTTAAATCATAAAGGCATTAATGCTTATACTTAATGTAATAAATATTTCCATTATTGAAAGAATTGAAAGCAGCATTGTTAAAAACAGAGACATACCTACCTAAATATTATATTGCATTTTATAAATTCAAATCTATAATTTACCATTCAAATTAATTATGATAAATATTCCCCTCAATTATAAATGCCAAATAAAATTTCATTGAAAAATACATAATTTAATTCACATTACTCTATATATCAATCTACAGACTAGGTCTTCATAGGAAGTTCAACCTAGTTTATATCAGCTACTTAATGTTCTAAAGGTACATCACTCCTGGAACTCTACCTCACACTTCATGAACAATTACTATAGCAGCTCTTCATGAGCCTGTAAAATTTAGACATTGCATTTCTTCCGAGTCTAAATATCGCATTAAGTTTTTAGGGGTATGCGATGTAGTCACGCCTCTACTGCCTAAATGAGATTGTTTTTATCGGACTATATTGTGGCATATATATATCGTATTCTATTAGATATATAAACAACATTTTACATTATATAAATAATATATTAATGCACAATTAACAATGAATTGTGCACCCACATTAATTGATAGATATTATCAATCACTTCCAGCCCAGGGAAAGACAGAGCAGAACCAGTTTCGATCTTATTTGATCGCATCAGCCGAACATAGTCTGGAACCAAGCTTCCTCGTCATTATTGTGTAAGCTCATTAACCATTCGGCTGCCATTAATATCTATAAATAAATGCAGGCGCACTATACATTGTTAATTTATCTAGGCTGATCCAGCCTCTTCGCTTAAAATATCTCAATTGGTTTATTCCGCTCTTTGCTGTGTAAAAGTGGTGAGGTCACCCTATACTTCAAAGTAGTATAATGAGACTTCATTGTGCTTTAAAAGCAATTAAATTATTTCCCTTCTAGCACTGGGGTCTGCGGCCGAATGGTTAACGTGCTTGCACGGTAATCCCGAGGAAGCTGGTTCGAGACTATGTTCAGCTGATGAGATCAAATAAGATCGAAACCGGTCCTGTTCTGTCTTTCCCTCTGTTGGAAATGATTGATAATAATCTTTCTTATATCTAATATAATAATGATATAAAATAAATTTACTAGATTTATTCAATGCCTATTTAAAATGTAATAATTAACGCTAAATTTGATTAAATCATTCTATTCAATTCTTGTTATTTGAGCCTAATAAGAATAATGAGCAGAACTTATTATTGTAACTTTATAATAAATTTGTTTAATGATTTACTTATCAATGAGAACATTTATAACATAACATTTGTTTTAAAGATGAATATCGTATAGTACAAAAAATGTGTATTTTAGATGATCACACCCTTAATTATTTCTTGATAATAAATGTAGATGCAGCCAACAACAAGTTTAATAATGTAAGTTTCTTTCATTAAGTACCATTAAGTACCAGATGGTCCTGCGAGGTTAATTTGTGGGTGTTTATAGTTTTCATTTAAGATTTACGTAAGACTATATCTACTAAATGTACACACGTTACACGTACATGTTATATCAATTTATAGTTCTATAGTAAGAAATTTAAGTAAGAAAAACAGAATATTAAAAAAATGTGATTAATAGTAAATTTTACTTTCACAACTATAGTGAAGGTAACTTGCTGAAAACATAGTTGGAGAAGATACGACGTAAATCACCTTGCAGAAGATCCTTGCAGAATATATTTCCACCATCATGAAACCATCATCATAAAGTTGTACAATACGTTGTAAAGATAGCAATAACTAATATAAGCAATTTATTAATTAATAGTCAAGTTTATCAGGAACACCTATTTTCAAAAGTAACTCTTGTTATACCTATTTCTATATACAGTTCAAATTAAGTTCTCCAGTGCTTAATAGAGTAAAACATCTGCAAATTACATGCACTGAATTTTGAGCAGATGACGCGTTTAGGCAAATGGGCATTGGCGCTGCGCGGACAAATAAGATACCCTCCCTATATGGAAAACAATATTTGCGAAACAATTAGGCGTTGTTTGGGTCGCTTAGTATTTGACACTTCAGGACCAATCGTTTTAAACATGTTCAAATATTATAATATTTAATAAAATAATCGTACAATGATTGCCATGTTATGCATAATATGACGTAATACAAATTAGACGTTGGAAAAAATAGTGAATTTACCATTCAAGATGACAAACGGTAAAGTTCCAGCCTTGCTGCTACTTCTTTTACAAGGTAGGAATATGTATTTTTAGTTTATAACTATATACAAATATATCTATTTATATAAATATGTATTAATATAATAGCAACGGTCACATAGGGTATCGATTAATAACAAAATAGAATTTGTCGCGACAATTATACGAGTCTCAATCGCGAATTGAATCCGAGTCTTCTACTTACCGAGGAGATATGCTAACCACTACATCATTGAGAACCTATGTTAATAGACGCGAAAATTGTTCGGTATATAATAATATAAACACAGGCTAAACAACCACCGCAACTCATCAACTTTAGCGAATGTGTTAGACACAACACAACTAATATAATAATTATAATTAAATATAGCGTGCCAGTTAAATTGAAATAACCGCTTATGTAAACAAATGATATATATTACCAACAAAGTTATAACATTAATTTAAAGTTGTTTTTAATTATTAGTTAATTAATTATTAGTTGTGTTGTGCCCAACACCTTCGCCTATGTAAGTTTATGGGTTGCGGGGAAATTCCAAAGCTATTTAGAGATTAACGCGTTTCATTATGCAAAAGTGGGACGAATATTTCATGATTCCGATACAGATTTCTTAGCTAAGGATTAATACATTTACTATTATTTTATATCATCCAAAAGCTAAAGATTTACGTCTTTCAAATATGTAAATAGAAAATTCAGAGCTAATATCCAATTTAAACTATCTTATTGTAGTTGTTTCCTTATGGAGTCACGTGATGTATTCGATGGTTTTGGTGTATGTACCTACATAGACAGAAAATGTGATAATCATTCTTTGTAGATTTCTTTGGCTGTATATTTTGTTTAAAAAAATTTAGAATCATTCATGATTCTCTCTGCACGACCATTCGATTGACAATTATAGTCAAACGGGATCAGATAATATGCTTTATGAAATCTCGGTCCGAAAAACGTCTAACTCTTACGCCACGTAATTTCTCAGGTACAATGCACCTTGGGAGTGCCACAGTTTGAAGATGTTTCGTAGAGTTGTTATCGCCGCTGAAGCAGATAGACTGTCCAAATATTGAATGCACATCGAGAATAACACTGTGTACTTATTATACTATAGATATACATATATTATTTGCCTTCATAAGTAGCCCATCAATGCAGTGAATTATATATCTTCCAAAGATTAACATTTCTGGCAATATCGTAGATTAGAATTTGATTTTGATTTTGTTTTTATACATTAATTTGACATGTATCGTACATCTTTGAACGTGCGTAGGAATATATTTTCAATTATTTGTCATGCAATTGTCGAGCTAGAACTATCATCTTAGTAAAATAGTAAAACTTGATTGATAGTTAATCATGCTGAAAATGCAAGATTCGCATTCTTTGTGAGGTTGTGCGAACAATTCTCATGCCAATGTTCGCTTTTGCTTGTTATAGTGTATTCAGCGTGCTTAATTAGAATAATATTCAAGCATTTGTTATGGAATGTATTTAAAGCAATTTTTCACTAACAAACAATTTTTAAGTTTACTTTCATTGCAGAAAAGGTCTAAGGTATTAATTTCAAGTATACTTAAACAAGCTGGTATAAGTTAAGGAGGAGTCCATTTTGGAAGGAATTCACGATAAAGTATCAACCAGATGCATAGATTTCCCATTCTATTAAAACACTCGTTGAACAGCAACATACAACTTGTATAACCCATATAACACAGCTGTAATTGTATGCATTCAATGTAATTACCCATATTTGAATGCACAATTATATTCTCAGGTTATTAGTTGTTCTGCTAAAGAGGATTTTGATTTTTTTTTATGCGATCTAAGCAGATATACGCAGCCTTATAGGGCCGGACGTTTAATGTACGCAACAATTAAGTCACACGCGATCTTTAATTATTCGTTTTTATTGATTAATACAGTAAACAATAAGTAGATATCAAATTATTTTTTCTTAATTTAATATATCGGCAAAAAGATACTACAATAATGCAGTATAAAAAATAATAGCCAAAAATAACAAGTATTATGGATATTAATATAACGTAATTAATAATCAAATAACACATAAAGCTTTTATTTTTTTGGTAGATATAACTTGCAAAAATTCAATCAACAATAATTCGTTTAGTGTGATATATAAAAACCATTCTAACTTAAGAAACTCATCCGTAAAAATAACATTGATGTTGCCAAATTCTTATTAGCCAATCAAACTATTCTAAAGCACGTGTTCATCACTTAATCTATTCCAGCCAATAGATTCCCTATTTTACTGTCCTTTGTTCAGCGGTAGGTATTGAAACTAAAACAGGTGACATTCATCCAGCGGCCCATATTTGTATTTTAGTTTAAAATATTTTTAGAAATACATTCATTTCTATTATAAAGTTTCGATATCAAGGTTTGATCGCCCCGTTGTGTGAGTTAATTTCGATTTTGTATCAAACGTTGATCAGCCTGTCGGGAAATTGTTAAATTAATAACAACAAAACGGATCTTTTTGAAACAACAATAAAAGCGAGTTTAAAACCTAATTTAGGTTAATTATTTCATAATTTATAAACACTTTTTCGTTGTAGTATCTATAGTTTCATATTTTATATAGATTAAAGTTTCAAGTTAGAGGAATCATGATTTGTAGGAGCTCCTCGAGTTAGGATGATTTTCGCCTTCACCTGTAATATGTTTTGGCTATCATACATTTCTGAAATGTAGAGATCAGAGACTTTCTAACAACGTTTAGCACTCATATATTTATGGTATACTGACAACCTTTTACAGTAGATTATAACTTTTAAATTATTGAAGTGAATCATTGTGAATGTTTAAATATACATACACTGCAAGTAAAACGGTGTTAATTTACATAAAAAAAGGTGTGTAATATGAAAAACACGGAATTGGTGTAATCTACACCGTCTTGGTGTTAATTTACCAGATTTTGGTGTTTTTCATATTACACACCTTTTTGGTGTTAATTCACCAGATTTTGGTGTTTTTCATAGTACTCACCATTTTGGCGTAAATTAACGCCGTTTTGGTGTTCTTAATCTACACCCTAATGGTGTACGGTTTCGGTGTCAATTTAAAAAATATATGGTAAGAATGCATTCATATGAAAAAATAGAATAACAAATAATTGGTAAAAATGTATATGATATAAAATAGCACATGTGTATTTTTTGTATAAATACAATATATAATAGAAAATTACATTTGAACATGCCTATGCATGGCGAATAAATGTTATAGTGGCATTAATTATTTAAATAAAAATAGGTTCAAATACTTGCTAAAAGTTCGTATCTCAATTATCAGCAAATAGACAGAAAGTATTAATGTCAGTTATGAAAATATTACAGTAAGAAAAATAAACTTATAAATTTAAAAGCTTTAGCAGATTTGCCCCCTTTACATTCAAAACCTTGTTCTCCGTTTTAAAGAGACAAATTTCTAAAAATTGCCAGAATGCAAATAAGTTAGAGGGATATTCGCAATCTAGCGCCCACAAAAAAAACAAAAAAAACTGTGTTACTTCAACAAGGGAGGAGTGCACGAAAATGATGTGATGTTCCATCGAAAAGACAAACTCCCTCTCGATGGAGTCATATGAAATTGTTGGCGATAATCCACTCTCTTCTTTGATGAAGACGGCTTTCGGGCACAGGATTTTCGCCAACTGCTTGATGGACTCGTCATCAGTCATGTCCTCTTTCTACATTTGGGTAAAAGAAACAAAAAAAAAATTATGACTAAGTTAACATCTAGTCATAGAATTTATTTAGAATAGATGAAGATAACAAGTATAATGACTTACTTTTGCCTTCCTTTGAAACACCGGACCCAATCTATTCGAGTTTTGCGCCAGAAACTCAGTGAGGCGTGTAGGCTTCCTTTTGAGAAGCATCTCCATCTCCAGCTCCAGCGCTACTGGGCTGATGCTCGACTCGAACACTGGATAGATCGAGAGGAGGTCGAGAACGGTTGGCATCGATAGAATCCACTGACGCCTCATTCGAAATGTGAGTCTCATGCGGCTGAGAATGTTGGAAATCTTTGGTGATTTCTTCGCCACTTCTTCCTTAATGGCCTTGAGATGTAGACGGTAGCTGTCTTCATCCTCGCCATCTTCCACCAACTCGAGGGTGCGGGTCTTTGAGCCGAGGGTTGGCAGGCCAGAGTCCGTTAGTTTACGCCTAAAAAGGGTAGGAAGGGAGATATAGGGTAGTCGGGGAAGGAGTGAAAAAAGGAGAGAGGGAAGTAGGGATTGAGGGAGGTAAGATGGGTAGGTGGGGAGGGAAGGAAGGGAGAGAGGAAAGGAAGAAGGGAGGTAGGAAGCAGGTTTGAACAACCCGAAGACATATAATATTCAAGACATACAAATATTTAAAAATTAAAATAGTATAATAACACCCCCAATTATTGAATTCGTAATTGTCATATTTACGCCTAAATCGTAAAAGTAAATATAACTCTATAATAAACATGAAAATACATCATTCATATGATTCTAAGTATAGTCTTTTACTTAAATCTATCAGTTGAATACATAAAAAAGTATGTAGTATCCCATAAAATATTTAAAAATATCATCATCAATAAGATACAACAATATATTTAAATTTGCGATTAAAAAATAAACCCTTACAACAAGTTTAAATATTTAGTATTGTATAAAATAGTTCTCTTCATCTATAATAAACAGTAATTAATAATACTAACTTGATAATAAACGCTTTCTCCGATTCTGGAAGACTTCGCCGTTTGTTTTTGAATTTGTTGGTAAGGGATGTGAGCCACGACGAGTACCCCCCGGTGACGTCCTGGAGCTTCGGATACAACATCATTAGTTTTTCCAGGATCATCTTCAGATCGATCGGATAAGGATAGCTAGTAGAGATGAGAAATAACACAAATTATATTTTCAGCAAAGCAGATTAAAATTATACTACAGTAAAATCTCTCGATAACATACTTCAAGGGACTGACATTAAAAGTCTGTTATATACATTTATTATGAGATTTAGAAGATTAAAAAAAGTACGTTATAATGAATAAGTTTGTTATAGCGAAATTTTATAAATTAATAGAAAAAATTTGTAATTTTCAAGAGACCACAAAAAGGTACGCTATTGCGAAAAGTATGTTATAGAGATTTTATTGTATAAGGCATTTAGTATACATATATAAATGACTACTGTTTTTAAAATGTATTTACATTTAAAGAATGCATATTTAAAAATCTGCTAATTAATTCTAGAATTAATTTCTTATATTTATTAATTTGTAAATGCAAACAATTAAATAAATATATATATATATACTATTGCTTGTTAATATATATATTATATAAAAGCTAAATCTTACATGGTTGTCCTACTGATATGCAGGAAAAGAATGTTGGCCATCTCCAGTTTCCGTACATTAGGAAGAGCATCAGAAGAAGAGAGATCACTCTGAAGATGAGGAGGTATATCGGGCAAACTGTTGTCAAGGCGCTTTCTCATAGCTCGAAGAGGGGCAGCACGACCGGGTGTCGTGGTAGTGAGAGGTGCAGTAGTATCACCAAGAGTCGACGAAGATAGAAGGACAGCACGACCGGGTGTCGTGGTAATGAGAGGTGCAGTAGTATCACCAAGAGTCGACGAAGATAGAAGGACAGCACGACCGGGTGTCGTGGTAGTGAGAGGTGCAGTAGTATCACCAAGAGTCGACGGGAATAGAAGGGCAGCACGAACGGGTGTCGTGAAAGTGAGAGTAGTATCAGCAAGAGTCGACGGGGGGCGAGGAATGCAGGGATCACTGCTGTAATTTAAACAAAAAAGAAAAAGTTCCATATTAAACAATAAGTTTACAGTATGTCACTTGGACTACATACAGTTACTCTTATAACATTTAAAGCTTAAGAAAAAGTATATACGAATATTGATACTAATAAGAATATTTAAAAATGAATATAAGCAAAAAATGCCACCTACGTAGTAAAGATGTTTTGGTACAATCACTTGTTGCCTGCCATGGAGATAAATGGACAAAGGATGAAAATGTCGCAGTTGATGTAATGAGACGAGCTCTTGTTCATGCGATCGTGAAACTTGGATTGCTTGATATTTGTGCACTTTTTGAGGATGGAGTAGTGTAATCAGGAAGAAAAAACTTGAGACACATTTAAAAATTGAATCGATTTCACCAAAGCCAGTTTTTCCACCCAAAACACATTGACCAACCGAAAACTGCACAGAGTTCACTTTCAACGAGTTGGCAGAAGCAATATGTGTTACGCTGGGAGCTGCATCAGCAAAAAAACGTTGACATTGACAGGCAGCAAAGCAGTGGGTACCATCTTGACATGTTGAAGAGTAACATCATTTCCAACTAAGTTTGAGAAGCTTCTTTCGTGTGCTACCTTGAGTTGAAATTTTCGTACCATAGTTTTCTGAACATTCTTGAAATTTTTGCTGCTCGAAGCATATTTTTTGTTTATTTGGTGAACTGCCTCAAATCTCATGCATGATGTTGAACTGAGAGGGCCAAATTTTTGTTGTAACGTGGGATAGTGAAGGGTGTAGTGTAATTTGGGTTTGACTCTTTGTGTAGGAAAAACAATTAGAAATTGATTAAAGTGTGCATCAACGAGACTTCGAAAAACAATAGGGTCATTGGGGACAGATGAAGAAAAGTAATGGTCGGTTAGCTGACGCAGTAAAATCCATAATTGAAATGCTGGATCATTCTCTGGGAAGAAATCGTCAAAAGGTAATCCAAAAAATCGGATCAAACACCATGTCTGTGCTGATTTCCCTTTTATCTGTTTATCTTGTGCCAGTTTAATAATTGGCGGCTTGTCCGTCTTGTCCGCAAATGTGAATGGAAATAGAGCGATCTTGATGTTGACCTGGTTCCATGTTAAAAAGCCTTTCGATACACCATAATTTAAAATTAAAGTCATTTCACTCGGAGCAATCCCTTCTAAAATATCATGCATTGGGTCCGCAGGCAAATGATCAACAACATTAAAACCCTGCATTTTGGAAATGGGCGATTCGTCAAACACCCCGTACACTGTTCTCAAAGAATCATCGTCTTTCACTTTTTCTAAAATAGCATTGTGACTTTCTTGGGTTCTAAGTTTACATTGTTCTTCGCTTTTAATTGAACACAGTTTCTCTTTCGTTACCATACAATGTCTACAAGGCCGAAAACAATTAAAAGAAGAAGAAAACCCCCCGATCTGATGTGAAGCTAAGTTATCCCCGAGAAAACATACTAAAGAAATTTCAAAATGTTGATTTTCAATTACCAAGCCATCATTTTTTAGAACATTCCAATCGTCTACAAATGGTTTTAAAATTGTTTCAAGTCCATACAGTTTGCAGTGTGACGATTTGCAGAGCAAGATCAAGTTCTGATGTCGAAGCTGACTTTTAATCGAATCTCGTAGATTAATTATAGAAAAATATACTGCAGTAGTTTTATGCATTGATTGAGCAGCAGAGCGAAGAGGGTTTGGATTACACCCAAAATCATCAGAATAAAGGACAATACCAATTTTATTTGGACCATATTCGGTAAGTGTACCATCAAAAAATGTTTCAAGTGTCTCATCTGATTGTCTCTGAGAATGAATGGTGTTAAAATCATTTATTTCTTGAATAATTTTAGGCGATGCCAAATATTGTTTTAGATTGTCAATAAATGGCACATAATAAAATGACTTTTGTCCTTCTAGAACAATATTGACTGGTTTGACTAGCCCAAAATGATCTTCCGCCATTTTTTCATAAACATTTGCATTTTTTACTTCATGTACTGCGCTACCAATTTGCTCATTAATGGGCTGAAAAAGACACAAATCGGCTAAAATTTCATTGAAAGTGTTTTCGGGCACATTTTTTGTTGCGGTATATTTCATTTTCAAGGCACAAAAAAATTTTTCGGATGTCATAATTTCACATTTTGCATCTTCAGGAAGGGATAAAGGAGGGGAAGAACTGGATTGTGTATTTTCAACTTGTTCATTTATAGCAAGTGGTGATTCAGCAATAATGACATTGTGTTTTCTATTTAAATGAACTCTTAAAGAGCCATATAAGTCAAAAGAAGTAGAGCAAATATCACATTGATGAAACTTAGGTGGATGGTGATACAACATATGGCCTTTTAATTTCCTTTCATTTGGAGAAACAAATTTGCAGATTGGACAAGAAAATGTTGTTATTCTCCTAAAAAAAACAAAAAAAAACTTATATCTATGGTGTTAACTAACTATAGCGACCAAATCGAAACTCAAGTAGGTAGGCTTCTAACTAATAATTAAAATTTGTTAAATATATCTAGTAGTAAATTCAGGTTATCCAGGCTTTTAAAGCAACATAATTTTAGGATATTTTCAGGTTTTTTAACGGATATCTTAGGAGTACAAAAATTCATTTGGTTATATATATTTATAGTTTTTACTAACTCAGACACTTCAGTTTCTTAAGGTGAAAAAATATTATGTACCTACAAAAATTGTGTATATTAAGAGTAAAAAATTCGTTTATGTAATCAAAAATTCGTGTATAATTCTGGAAAAAATGAAATTATTGTGACATGAAATTACCCTACTGTTAATTACACTGAAATAAAATTCAATAAAATATGTTTTTCTTCACCACAATTATTTTTAGGATATTTAAGGAGGGTTTTGTGCATTTTGGCAAAATTTAATGACATTGTAGGAGTCCCTTAAAATGTTAGGATATTTTAGGAGAGTTGACACCATGTTAATTATTATACTTCAATTACTTATTGTTTGCAAATAATATGTCATAAATGTGTTAGGTAGTGGCTGCCGAACAATAACCATACTTTTCAGTAAAATAATTTTTATTTGGATAGTCACAACTTAACAGGCCTATATCAAAGTTGTGATTCATTTAATTTCACTATATACCTATAATCCAACTAATGCTTCAATTTGGTCGCCTTTTATAAATGTAAGACATACAGAACTCAAAACTAGAAAAATTAATATTTAGATTTTTCATGGGTTTAAAAAACATAAAATGACAGAGATCGAGATGTAGTAGAAGAAAAATACAACAATTAATATATGTACAGTGAAACCATCTTAGTATGTATACCCTGTATACCCTGATATTTATATGTACATAGTATTAAAGCAGCAAAACAAAGGGATTATCCTAATACATTTTTATTCTTATGTAATATAATGTTAACAATGTGTACATAAAGCCCAGTTTACAAAAAAGTGTATTTGTGATATTTTATTTATTTTATAATTAGATACAAATAAAGTCGCCACAAGCTATTATTCTCAGTATATTAATAGGTAGATAACACATCTAATTTTTCTATGTATGCAGGTACAGTGTTAAAGGGTTTTCTTCAACTCCAGTTGTTGATATTAGTGGGGTGCATTTTACTAACAATTATCATAATAAGTTTCATTTTTTGTATCAGAAGAACCATTAATAGGGAAAATAAAACAAAAAGTAGCTGACTATTTATCAAACATATTATAAGGGACAGCAAAAATTTGGAAATGCTTAATTTTAATAGATTTTCCATAATTTAATCCTAGTTTATTTAATTAATTAATTTAATAATTATTTTATTTAATCCTAATTTAAAATAGATTTAGATTAAAATATATAAATTGTTGTACACCCCCAAAATGATAACCCAATTTACGGAATTAGACTTACTGTGAAATTGAAGCAGCAGAAGATGTACAAGAGTCGGTAGGATCGCCAACAGCTGTCACTTCTGTCATTGGGGGGATTTCAAGAAGAATGCTTGTCTCGTCGATTGGGCAACCTTCGAAGGAAAGGTTGACATTTTGAATGCCAAACTTGTTCCCAACTGAAATATAAGTAAATTCATATTTAGATTTACATTACAATAAAATGGGAGCATAATAATATTATTACCATATTTCCTCTAAAAGAACCTGGGTCAGAGTGCAGCAATGAAATAGAACCCTGGTAACTCAGCAGTATTTGCTATACTTTCATATACATATTAAATGCTACCAATCATAAATAATGATAAATTAATGAATGTATTTTTTAATATTCATTTACTGTTTGGTCCTATTCAGTGTTGTGATAACTGTTTGTAGCCATAATATTGCAGGTAGTTTAAAATATTGAATGTGACTTTCTTGGATGCCTTAGCTTTTTTTACCAGTTAATTACCCATGATGTTAAATGGTTAAATCTGAAATTTTAGTTCAGTACCTTGTGCATCAGACCAGTTTGAATACTGCCCGGTACCCATTTTTTGTTATTTTTGCCAACTTTTGATTGTCTACAGATTTTTTCTAGTAATTCCATTTGGTCTCAAATTAACAGTGATAAATCTCTAGTGGTAGGTCTTACATTTGCAAAAAAAATTATTCACTTTTTAATGTTGTGTAAAAAATACATTAGGTCAAAGTATGAAATTTTTTAGCCGGATGCTCATTATGGAAATTTGACAAAATTAGCTTGGTCAGTCAACCCATATACAATATTTTCAAATATGGTAGGTATGTTAAACAAATGCAAAAGTAGTTTATGATCAATGTACATGAACAACATATGATACATTAACAGTCACACAATTTTCTAATATGTAA
>JAYRBW010137857.1:0-15364 GCA_036023295.1 Invenusta paracnida
ACCTTTGGTATGTGTTTTTTGGGTGGGGGGGCGAAACAGCCCCCCCCCCGTTTCTGGGAAGCGAAAAAAAACCCGGTTCAGATAGGGTTAATAAAGCGCGCATACGTCTTTGAAAAATGCCAGGTTACAAAAATATTGATATGTTTTAACTGTCTGGGTTACTTCCTGTTGTGATATAGCTAGAGCCATTGTTTGTTTAGGTTATTTTGTATATTTTCCATTTAAGTGAGTATTGTTTTACTTGATTAATTATTTTTAAATTTCATATTATCTGTCTCGCTGCGTCACCATTAGCATGTCATTACAATATATTGTTGGTGCAATCTTAGTTGGCCAATGCTAACAAGTTGTCATAAAAAAATTTATTCGGATTTTATAGGCTTTTTTTCTTTCTTCACTTTTTAAAGCTCTATGTATATTGAATATTTGAATTCATTTTTCGATAAAGTTCAGTACTTTGAAATAACTAATCATGAGATTCTAAATTTTGTTGACTTCACCCATTAAAATTCAAATTAAACAAGAAAGTGAATGAACATTCTTGGTATTTACATGAGTTGTAGTAGTAGTAGTAATAGTAGTAGTAGTAGTAGTAGTAGTTGTAGTAGTAGTAGTAGTAGTAATAGTAGTAGTAGTAGTAGTAGTAGTAGTAGTAGTAGTAGTAGTAGTAATAGCAGTAGTAGTAGTAGTAGTAATAGCAGTAATAGCAGTAGTAGTAGTGGTTTATTATCCATTAACTACGTACACGATATTTCAATATTCTTTATTTATACAGTGTGAAACAACAAATCTTTTGATCTTTATATGATAATATTCTATATAAATTACTTCTGATTATATAATATTGTTTTATCTCTTCTTTTAATTAATTTAATTAATTTTATTGTATCATGTTATTCAAATTAATTTTTCTATTTTGTCTGCCCCTATCCTCCAAAACAAATTTAAAAACTCGGAGGATAATGTTACTGAACATTAATTGTAAGCACCCTTTAAAAATTGCTTGTTTATTCAAGTTTAAAAATACTAAAAATGCTTTCATTTTAAAGTTAATAGTTATGTATATATTGGTATACACTGGTGAATTAACGATTAATTGGGTCATGAATTTTGATAAGAATGATATTGTCCTCGATTCTTAGACAGTTTAGCATATCTTAAATTTTAAATTACTCAATATGAAATTTTTATTTATTGTATTGTATTTTTTTTTATTGAATAGTAATCTGACATTTATACGCATAATAAAAATTATTCTTTCAGCTTCCTGGTAGTCCTTCGATAAGTATTTCTTGTAAAGTGCATGAATAAATATTACTAAAGTATTAAAAAATGTCTCTTAGCACACAGGGAAAAAAAGATGCAAAATCGTATGTTTTTACTAGAAATATAAATATTTCAATTTAGGAAAAAATTTAATATAAATACTGTATATTGTATATTGTTTTTGTTTTTTTAAAGGGCTACGAGTAAATTATTTTTAGATAAAATTTTAAACTGTTTAGGTATAAAAATAAAATTATGTTTTTACTTTTTTAGGAAAGTTTCACAAGAAAAACAAATTTAATGATTGTTAATACTAGCATTTTTTGTGCGATATTAATAACAAATATATTAATAAAAAATACGGAAAAGGAAGCACGAGTAATACAATGTTGTTAGTTGTTATGTATACATAATTATCTGTGAGAATGTTATTAGAAAATTTAAAATATCGTAAAAATAAGAAATATTCATTTGGAAGTAAATTTCTAATTAATTAAAAAATGACTCCCTCGTTATTATTATTTTTTTAAATTTTAATGAAATATATATATTACAATATATTTTTATTAATTTATATTACTATATTAGTATATATCTATGTTATTATATAGATTTGTATTATAGTAATTGTATGTATAACTCGTAAGCGGTTATCTTACAACATCTAAATCCATTAAATAAGTAAGTTTCAATAACCACAGGATTTTTTATTGAAAGATAAGAAATAATGTTTTAAATAATTTTACAGCGCTCTTGATCATTCGATTATCATTGCTATATGTGTTTTATATATATGTATGTCTAGAGATATTTATTTTACAGTTAAAAGGCTGTTCGATATAAAAGGGAATAAAAAGCAAAATAAATCAATTTATACAATGAAATTTAACAATTGTTGGTCAAAATCTGTGACCGTTTAATTCCTTACAATGCGTCATTTTTCTTGGAAACGTTTCTTGTATTTCAATTTATAAAATAAGCAATTATATTTATAATCACTATTAAGTGTTATGCAGAAAAACTTTCAAATCGATCGTTTTTGGGAATTAGTTTTATAATTATTAAAACACCATTTGAATGACATAATAATTAAATGAAATGAAACGAAGTTGTTATTAAATGAAATTGGTATTGTACTTTTGGTAAAATAAGCAAAGTTTTACCTTTTGGTTTACATTGACCACAAGAGCACTTATCACCTTTCACAATTCCTGCTGAACAATCCTGTTTCTTGCAGTATTTTGTACAATCTTTCTGAGAAAAGCCTGAAATAAAATTAGATGAAAATTTTATTCAAGTGTTTCATTTAAATATGTAATACATTTTGGTTTGTCAATGGAACAATTTGTACTGAAAATAGTGAGCGAAAAAAATAATTAGTTTATGTAATTGCTGAAAAAAGAGTAGAATAAATGCTGGCGGAGAATTTGAGACTATTTATAAAAAAGGTCAAGGGCATCTTGCATAATTGTTTTTTTATTAAAATCCACAAATGAATGAGTATAAATCACATAATTCTGTAAAAAAAAACAATCGCACATTTTCTTAAATTTTGTTATACAAATTAATTGTTTTTTGCAGATTTTAGCGTCATTCTTATTGGCGTATATAATTGTTTGTAATGTAAGTATCTCTTGAAACAATTCCGTGATATAAAACTGAGAATATTAAGTTATTTAGAATTCTTATTAAATAATATAACTTAGCGATATCATACTAAGTATATTACTAGCCTTAAGGTTTAAATCCAACAAACGCGATGCGACGCGATAATGAAAAAATTTATATTCATTATGACTCTCCTAAATAAAGTGCATTTACACAAATCAAATGTAAACAAAATATAGAAGTAAGTATTATTTATCCAAAAAATTATACAAAAGGAAACATTTCTAATGTTTGCCTTAGAAACAGGCTATTTTTGTCTAAAAGCATTATTAAACCTATCTATCACTTATTGATCGATTCCGATTTTGAAACCAATATGATGTTTAAAATATACCAATTATAATTATCGATTTAAAAATAAATGTATTCAATGTAATTTAATTTTATATAAAATAAATATTAAAAATACTACATACGTACTTTCTATACGTCCACGGAAAAGTACTAGTTAAAATTTAAATACATTTCAAACATAATATATTACATCAACCAATTATAGAATAATAATTTTTCAATATATCTAGTCGGAGAATGGAAAAAATCATTTAAAATATGATATATGGTTTGTAAAAAAATCCACTTTTTTCCCCTTATATAAATGGCACAATTTGTATTTTTCTTGGTAATACAGACTCAACTGGGGACATTTCTGTTAATAGATGTTTCGCTAAGCTGTGCGTGAGTTAAATCGTATTCTTATGAATGAAATAGTCGTTTTAGAATGATCTTCGTTCAGTCTGAGTTAATAAAAGCTATAAAACATATTTTTAAGATTACATTTGACATTTTTTTAAACTGAGCTTGTTTTGTTTGTAGTTTATCGGTGTTTTGAAGCGAAAACCAATATTTACATCTAACGTATAGAGTGACTTACCAGCATGAATTAGGCCAGCACAAAACAATAAAAGCACAACTGTTTCAAACCGGATCATCTCAACAAACTCGATATAATAACAAAAACAATTATTTAAATGAAACTAATTATGCAAAGTCCATCACAATTTATTCAACATATATTGTGACAGTGCAATATTTCGCAAAACACAACTTAAAGGCTACTTAATTTTGTTTATACGACCTATATCGAGTGTATTTTTTACACTTAGCATGCTTAACATATATAGGCATTGATATGTATATTAATGTACGAGTCTTGGGAGCGTGTTCCTCAGAATTGATTTACCGTCTGTCTATAAAAATCTTTTGAAGCAGAAAATATTGTCACATTTGTGTGTAATGCTTACAGCCTGCCGCCGTTTATAGAGAAGAGAAAATCAGTTACTATGCACATCTTGAGTTTGATTTGTTCTATAAAAACATGAGATTCGGTATAAGTGGTTTCCAAGTGACAGCTAGACAATTCGTATTCAAGATTTGTTGTGTATAATATTGTGTATAATATTGTGTATAAATTGTAAGTTTATTTGACATACTCAAATAAAGTAGGACTATTACAATAAGCACGAAGGTAGATTATGTTTAGGTATATCGATACAATGTTTTGATTTAAAATATTAATTTACGATTTAGCTTCTGATTTGACTGCCACTAAAATACAATTAAAATACAGATCTCTATTGTAGATATGTAAATGAATTTAGTGTAGAATCAAGTTCTTTAAAGGAATTGACATCAAGTACACAATATTTAGGTACTTTATTCAATTTAATTTGACGAAACATTTTCCAAACGTTATACTTTTTATCTTTTCTTTATCAATTAAAAATAATAATCCTTACATAAATTAATATTGACGCGTATTCATAACTAACATACAATCAATCTCATAACTTATTACTCACAAACATATTATATAACTATACTTTTAAGCAGTTTGTTTAATTGTTCCATTACAAATATTACTCTATCAGTATTAAAAATCTAAAGAAGAGATAAATCTAGAACTTCGTGAAAACTTCCTAACTTTTTAGATAATACTAACTGTATTTACTAGTTATTACCCCTTTTGTCTACCTCTTTGAATGTTTACTTTTTCTGATGTCAAATAACGACGATAAAATATTATAATACAAAATACGTTTAAAGCAAAAGGCTTCATGTGTTTCTATTTTGATTATTGAATGATTCTTTGAAAACATTGTTGTAATCAACTGGGTATAACAATTTAGATTCTTATAATTTACGACTATTGTGTTTTAAAATAGTTGATGAAAAGATATCCCAATATTAGTACAAAATAAAAATAGATTTATAGAAAGATATATGATTTTCCAATTTCATAAGTCATACATGGAGTTTCTTCCAATAAATTTACTCCAGTTGTAATTTTTGAACAAAACTGTCTCCGCTTATAGAGTCTGTATATGAATATTGTATTCTGGTTTATGGTTGGAAAACCACAATTTACAAGGAGCTACGTTTTCTTTGATAAATATAATTAGTTGCATTAAATATAAATAAAATTTCATTTGAATTTTTTCCAGATTAAAGAAGCTTTCCAATTATAAATACTACGTTA
This sequence comes from Invenusta paracnida, assembly GCA_036023295.1. NCBI lineage: Eukaryota > Metazoa > Platyhelminthes > Proseriata > Coelogynoporidae > Invenusta > Invenusta paracnida. Next base: position 5,414 of record JAYRBW010137857.1, read on the forward strand.
GATGCTTTTGTTGTAACTGTTACATTATTTAAGAAGGATTTAATGAGAGATCCTCATACTAATAATTAATGTTTAGTAGTATTAAAGAACAATATCGATAAAAAGTTATAGTTTTCTAAAGTATAATTTAAAAATAAGTAATTTTAGAAATTACAAGTTGCTTAATTTAAATCTAATAATATTAAATATATAAAATATTATTTTTTATTGTTATATAACATTCAATTTTTAAAAGCAACAAAACTTTTTTAAAAACACATTTTTAAATCTAAATGGCATTTTGTAATCGATAATAAAAAGAATTGTAAAAAATTATTATTTGTATAAAATTATGTAAGACTTAAGTATTTAAATATTTGTAAAAAAAATTACAATTGTAAATAGATATACCTACTTTGGAACAAAACATAGTAAACAATCCATATTAGTTACTTAAGTTTTATTACACAAATTTCTACATTGTGTATTCAATACAACTTTAAAATATCTATATTCCAATATAATAGATAAACGTTTAACACCTTGTAATAACATAATTTTGATAATGAAGCTGAATTCATTTTATTTGTAGCAATATAGAATCAAAACTGAGTCTATATTATTATTAATTATAGCAGTCTTATTATTTATCAAATGTATTCATAAATTCTAATAAAATGTTTTATATTAATATATATATATATGCTTTCGATTGTTTTTTAATGTTCACTACTTCATAATACCGTTTTTGTAGTGATAATTTTGATCATAAGTATTAGATCGTATTTATTATTAGCAATATTGTTATTTAAAATCGTACTTGTAAATATTTATTTATAAACGTTATTTCATACACCATAACAATCAAAAATCAAAATATTACATGATAGCCACATGTTTCGTGTATTGCAAATCATCAGACATAGTGAATTAATATTTAATTATACAGGCATATGTACAACCCCACCGGAAAGATCGCAACACTGATTTTATTAAACATTTTAAACTGTTTTTTAATTTTATGATATATATTATATATTATGTATAATTTCATATTAATTCTACGTTATAAACATGATATTATGACGTCATATGACATCATGACAACATTATTACATAATAGTGTTATAACCATAGAAATGAATAAATGAACTACTGGACTTGTAATTTTGTTTAAGTCGTGGCACCAATTAGGATTCTTACTAGGGACAAAAGGCCTTCTTCTTAACAATTGATAGATATGAAAGGTCTCCTAAAACTCGCGATAGCTCGGTTATTCGGGTAGCTACATATTTGTAAACCGCTTTCACTGCTAGAATCTGCATAAAATGCTACGGGTAAAGTCTCAATATTGTCTCAGAAATATAATATGCTAGGATCAGGTTGTATTTTTGATTTGAAAATCCTTCTTTTGTCTCGGCTATACCAAGTTATGGAGCGGTGTTAAATAGACGTTTCGAAACAGTCGATACTCGTCCTGCATTGAGTTTACTTAATTAAGAATGTTATGTATGTCGTTGTAAAACACAACAATTCATTTTATAATTCAAATCGTTTGGTGACATGAGTCTACATTGTGGAGATGGACAGTTGTCCTTCCTAGTTGATATTGATCCATTTCTATGGTTGGAACAATAGTGTTGTAATCTATTTTATTATTGACTATTATTCTTTTGATCAGAATATTTATATTTTAACATAGTGTTGAGTTTATTTTTAGCGTTGATGTATATGTAGGTAACAAATAGTGATTACATTTATCATTACAGTTAGACATAGTTCTACAAGAATAAAATGACTAAAAGTAAAACATTTATAAGAAAAATAAACTGCCAAAATTTACTAACGTTTGGTTTAAAGATGAATTACATCGATTGATATGTAATCATTGTGTATTATTCAATGTAATCCATCTCTTAACAAAACTTTACAAATTCTGGCAAATCACTTTTCTTACAAATGTATTAATTGAGGTACTAATAATTGTATAATCACAATTGTTACCTCGGTATATGTATACCTATATAATTTAATATTAATTCACTATGCCTGGGGATGTGTATTGTAATACACAACAAAGATCGTTTATCATGTAATATTGTCATTTTTCTTTTTCAATTTATGGTTATATAAAATTCAGTCAACTGGTCAATTATAATTATTATAATAATTATTTTATTTAGCAGTTTTAGAAATGGTTTCAATATACAAATATATTGGTACATCTGTAATATAAGTTTTTAGTTTACCAAAAACTGCAGAAAATGACGGATTAAAAAATGTATTATGAAAGAAGTATGCAACAAGAGAAAATAGTTGTTTTATGCCGATTTTATTGTGTTTAACAACGAGTGTACAATACAATAAGTTGCACATGCGCTTATGTATAAAGAGTAGAAGAAAATATATGGATTATAAAATTGTATCAACCATACCAGCAAGCATTGCAAATAAATAATCAAACTTATTTTGGAGGCATTTGAATTATGATTGATGTCAGTTTTGACTACTTTGAAAATATGAAAATTCTTCGCATACAACAAATATTGTTAGTTTTGAACAATATCATATATTTATATATTAATGAATTATTTAAATAGTCACGAGAAAATACATATACCTAAAGTTATTTATTTATTTATATTTACTTTAAAATTACTTATTTGATAAATCACGCGCGCACAGAGTAAAGAATAAACAGAGGGTTGACTTCGAGATATCTCGTGTGTATATACATATATATATGAATAATTTTACAATATTTTACTGGAAGAGCCAATTTAATATGTAGAATTCATTAGTATTATTTTTAAGGAGATATGAAATAGTTCGCCATAAAAACATGTTATGTACCACTTTTAGTTTTAGGTGTAAATATAATAATTTTATATTGATTATGGATTACGGTCACAAAGAGATATTATTTTTATTATTAATGATATGCATCCATTAAAAAAACTTTGTTCTTTTGATATATCCATCGATAAAGCTGTCACATCGGTTATATTTGAAAGTGGTACATTGCGGGAAGTTTGATATTTTCGAATTTGTATTCTATATATGCATTCTATGATTTCATTTTTACGTCAATTTTGAATGTGTGTATGAATCATCCAAGGTCTAATTAAATCATGCAGTATATCATTGATTTTCAAAAATGTACTTGTCAAAACAATTTCTATAAAGATTGGCAATTTCTTTAATAATCAGATGTCATGATGCCAATAGACTACCAATGGAGTAATAGTGAACTATACGAATGAGCATCCAAGAATAAAACAACATAATTAAATCATCAATTGTGATTTTTCGAAGCAGAACATTAATATTCAAGAATTTAGTAACGATATGTATTTATTTACTACATGTACTAGTTTTAATATAATATAAATATTTTACATGGAGTTTAAATAAAATCATTCTTGAAGGAACGCAAGATGATGTAGGTATTCAAAATGCAGGATTTAACAGCGGTCAAATTGCAAGGGTCTTCCTATTAACAAGATGTGGTATGATTTCGTTCATTTTGTTTCACGAATCATGAATAATCAACATTGGATTAATGTCATGCAGTACCGATAGCAATTTTTGTATGTCATTAACATTTGATGCATATCATATGGGAATACTGTGTTGATAAGTTCCAGTGAATGATTATAGGCAGGGATGTCTTCAAATAATTATCAAATAGTCTTATTCTGCAATAATATGCAACTTTTATATCTCATAAATAGCTGTCATATAAAAAATAAAGCTCATTATTATTTTTCAGCATTTTAATACGCTTTTGATGAAAATAAAAAACGATAATGGCGGCGGTTGAAAAATAAAAAATGACAATTTTAAACAACATGTATTAATCGATAAATTACTTCATTAGTGATATTGTAACTTCTCATACGTAAAAATTATTTAATAAGCTTAATACTCATTTTATTATATTTCATTTAGTTATAATGGACTTTAGAGAAATAATCACCTTTTGCATAGCAACCACCTTGGAGTCTACGCTCTGTGTATTCATTACTCTATGCTCGCGCGCCTCTTTATATGAAAATCAATATCTTCAAAATATATCGAAGATTAATTGATCGAATGGATAATGATACGTAAAATATACTGCAGATGGATTTATTAATTCCAATATTCAAGCTTAGAATTAAGCAAGGTATAAAATTATTGTTAGATACTATTATAATTGAGAGAGGGGAAAGTGTTCATAACTGTAAAGTTTTCTCATAGTCGAGGAAATGGATATTTGGGTATAAAAGGTGAATAATCATTCCTCAGAAATTGATAGCACCACAGGAATTTCATTCTGAAATAAAGTGGAATGTGTCATTTAGAATTAGACCAATAAACAATAGTGCTATGTTATTTTATTAAAACCAGAATAATAGCCCATATTAACTAATTTTACAAATTAAAATAGAGGTCAACTTAAACATCAAACGTAGCTGTGTCTTACATCAAACATTTCAAAAATAATTGTCAACACTTCTTTAATATACTTATAAAGCTACTGTTATGGTAGTTATAATTTAATATTGATTTAAAATCGGAGTTTTTATCTGTTTAACGATAGTAGTTTTTGTGAATAACATAGTAAAATTATTTTATAAAAATAGAACAAGCCAGAAATAAAACAGTTATTCATAATTTTTAAATATTATTTGTAATGTGGAATTTGAAATGGTAGCATTGATTTTGTGGCAGTAAAACAAACCACAATAAAAACAAGTAATATGAAACAGTTGTTTTGACACTTAAGTAAATTTTAATTAGGTATAACTAAACAAAAATAATTTTATTTTATATATTTTTCATATAAGGAATTTCATAATAATATGTCCAGTAAAAATCAAGTGATATTATTAATAAAATAACTGTTTGTAAAATTTAAAAAAATACAGTCATATTAATGACTACTTTCCATTTAAATTATTTTATTAAATAAATAAATACATTTTGAAATATCATATAAATACACCATAAATATATAGTGTATGAATTCTTTTTAGGAAGAACGTACTTATATAACTAATTGATACGTTATTGTTTACATTTATATGAAAAATAGTAAGAGGGAAAAGTAAGGACAATGATCTGTGGTTTCTTTTAATTTCTGAAACTCACTTTTAAATTCTGATATCAAGCCAGTAAACCAATCTGCAATGAAAATGACGAAACATCGGCTATTAGCATACAATTCAATATAACTCTAAAATCATAATGATATTATTTATCATCCTTTGGCATAAATCCAAATTAATGTCTATAAAACTCGAAGGAAAGTATCCTAGTATAATTCGATATGAAACAGATTAATTTTAATCATGTTTATTGTGCTTATTGATTACTTTAAAACAACCAAAGCGGCATCAAAATATTTATAATTTGTTTTAAAATACATTTTATTACTCCTTTAATAACAATTAGTATAATACGCATTATACGCGTTAATTTTAATAATATTCCAATAAATTTATTTCAGTTTTTCACCATATCTGAATAGTTTACAATACAATATTAACGAATGTGGCTTGAAGAAATCGAATACTGAACATAATACGCATTAAATAAAATGCTACTATAATATTACAGATGTAATCACAATTTTGATTACGATACTTTAATTGAATAAAAAAAATTTATACAAAAGATAATATCGATAATAATCTTTTGTTACATGGCTTTTTTATTCAAAATAATCAGATTATATATTTTACATTACAATTCGAATTATTTTTCTCAAATTAGGAAAAAAGACTAGTTCCAACTTTACTAGGCTAGTTCCAATTATACGCGGCTAGTTCCAACTATACTCGGCTAGTTCCAACTATACTAGGCTAGTTCCAACTATACTACCTATCCGCTTTTAAAAATATTTTTGAAAGTGGCATTTCTTAAATTAAAGTAAAAAGCTGGCTAATTGTATACTCAAACTGATTATTGTCGTTTTGAATTAAAGGAATAAAATAATTGACTTACTATAAATTTACAAATTAAACTAATGGAAATCCAGTTGTGATAATAAATGAAATTTCCAATACAATATATTTTACAACATTTATAACCAAAACATTACCTGGATTGCTTATCGGATGAAAGCGAGATATAAGATGAGTTCTAGCGGGAACATACTCTGCTATTCCTAATATGAAAATAAATGATAATTCACTAATTAATCTGTTAAAACTATAAAAACTTAAATAATTTGTAATTTCATAAAATATCAGTTTTTCTCACTGGCATGACTTCTGCCACATGGTATAATTCCCAGACCTGGAATGTAATCGTAAAGTTGGGAAAGTAAATTAATATTTACTTATAATTATGCTCGCAGTGAATAATATTTAATTTTAAATACAAAATAAACTCATGATAATCTTAGATATAGCACAAGGTACCTATAAATCAAATATCAAATATCAATGTACATATTTTCAAAAAATAGTTATTTTTGGTAATAGTCTTTATGAATGTAATTAAAAATTGAATTAGCATTATTAAATATTTATTTGCAAGCCTCCAATGCAATAGATAGATATTATAAAACCATATAATAACTAATCCATTTACCAGTGCAGCATAAACAAGATATTGTATCAATAAATGTATTAAAATAGGTTGCATATCTCCTAAAATTAACCTGGTTTTAGACAAAGGTTTGTACAAAATAAAAGAAAATAAATGAACATATTGACAAATATTATTTTTTAGGCAGAATTTTGACTTTACATTCCAAGAAAATTGAAGCCTCTTACTAGATAATGTCTGTGACACATACCACCTAGCTGTCACTCACGTTTAGATTAAATCATAAGAATAACTTACAATTATTTGAGTGAATAAATTCACAAGGATGTAATTTTGCTTAAATTCATTAATACCAAATACCACATAATTTGACAAAATATTGAGTCATACATTAAAATGCTATAGAAACAATTAATACAATGCTTAAATATATATTACAAAATATAAAATCCTTCATTTTTTGCAGTTTTTGTTAAAATGTTGGTTATAGAGTTTGAATTATAAGTATATTAATAATCAATAATTAACAAAAATTTCACAATATTAATATGTAAATTTCACTTAGGTATATAAGCCAATATGTAAATTATGCATAAATTTATTTGTAAAACAATTACTTAATGATATTGTTTACTTAGAATAATAAATTTTGAAAATTAGATCATGTCTTATTCATTTATGTTCTTGTTTCATAAATGTTTACTTTTTGGTTATTCATTTTGATAGAATTACAGATATATGGCGACTAAAAATAATTATTATTTTAATATTAATATCACCTTTTATTTACAACCCTAAAATTACCAAATTAAGGCCAATATAATACAATTATTAAATAATATATATTTTTCCTAGTTTCTTTCTATTAGGAAATCGTCAGAAGAGATAATTATTAATCATTAATACAATAAATAATGCTTATATAGAATTCAATGAGTATAACTTATATACAAATTTATTACAATTTAATTACAATGACAGTACAGATTCATAAAACTATTGTGACTTACCATTGCAGAGTGTTGGTCTCTCTTCAAAGAAAAATAAAAGTATAAAAAATGAATTTACGCAATGTAAACTTTTAAGGTGAATATTGGTTAATGTTTGATTTAAATTAGATTTATTAAAATTACAGCTTATACATAAAGTCATTGTTTATTTTGACACAAGATATTAAGGCAATTTGAGTTGATCTTAGTACAGTATTTCAGGAAATCTAGGAATTGATATCAAATAAACATAATGTCACTTCTATTTGGATAGATGGTATATAACATTAACATACATAGTTAAGATTACCTACTATTACATACTGTATTAACATATTCGTATATAGTATAGTAAGTAATGATTATAAATACTCATAACTTAATTCTTATTCTATATACACAAAAACTTTTTTTAATAATGGGCATCATTTAAATTTTCACAAAGTAAATTAGCTTTTGTTAATTATGGAAAGATATAGTCTAAGATATTTAATTTTATATGACATAGTCAAATCTATATTTATAACTCGGACAATCTCTCTATATGTAATTATTGAAGTAGAAGCTTGCATAGAATACTTTTTTTTCTTATATGATTCCTGGCATAAATTTACATATTTTTTGTATGTAAGAACCGAAAGATTTTTTTATACTACTAAAAATTATGTATTTCATCTTTCTCTACAAATTATTGAAAATTAACAAAATTGAGTAATTTAAGATTGGACACTAAACTTACTACTTAGCTTATTTTTGTCTACGTATATTTGTAGATAAATTTAAGTAACCTTGGGTTATTTCAGATATTATTGTGACCAAATTCTACCTACAAATTTAAAAATTTACTATATATAAGTTTGTGATACATTTCAAAATGATAACCTGCATATTATAATGTTTTTAATAAGCTTCACAACTTGTCAACACATTGTTGTAAGCATCTCTAACAAATGTAACATGTATAGTCCAAATGTACTGACAATATTATGACATTTTCAAATGCGCACCTTCAATGACTTTGGTTTGATGTACTACAGAAGTGTGATGTACAGCAGGAATTGCTGCTGAAAAGAAATCAAGTAAGTATCACAGGATGACGGGGGTAAAATCATTCAACTGAAACCGATCTTTCATATATTACACAGTATAAATATGAATGTTAAATCTAATTGCGCTAATAATAGGTACATTTAAATTTGTTTTTTATATTTTAAATATAGTATGACATTTGTTAATTCACCAATAAAATAAGTGTAAAATTTATTTATGCTTTGATTATTTGGAATCAAATATAAAAACAATGCTTTAAATGAGCCATAGTTGAATTTATTTGCAATATTTTAACACATTTAAAAATTTTAAGCATCAATGATTAAATCAGTTATATTTTTATTGGATTTTGTTGTTAAAAAATATTAATACGTTTTAAGCGTATAATAAATGTATTAATGTATAAAATGCTTTATGCTTGGCATCTTATCAAAAATAAATGTGGTATTAAAGTTTTAGATACAAATGTAGCTAACTATATTTTATAGATTCTTGTGACATGTTGAAATTGATCAAGTATTAATAATTAATATAAAAAATATAAAAATATTACTACTTATATTTTACTCATTTATGCAAACATCATTAAAATACAACGATTTTCTATCAACAAACATTTATAGCGCTATGTTTTTGAAATCAATAAGAAACAAAACTCTTATATAATTAATAGTTTAATTACTCTATATGATCTTGTGTATTACTCATAGTGATTAAATTGACAGATTTTGTTAAAATTTAGATATGCAATATTTTCTATGGTTTTAAACTATTTAAAAGTGACAACATATATGTACACTCAATAACACTTACCATGAGCCACTATTTCAGTATGGCACGAACTAACTGTCGGATCTAAGGAATATAACAAAATGTTGAGCATATAATAATAATAATGAAAATGAAAATAGCTTAATTTTAGCATTGATACTACTGATAATGTTGATATTTTTTAATTATGTCTTCCATATATGTTACATAATTTGAAATTGTAATAAAATACAAACATCTGAATAAAACCATCTTAATACCCTCTAAACTATATTAATGTTACTAAGCAAGTAAATAACTAAATATTTTAGTCAAAGTAATGTTACTTGTTTGTCCTTCATCATTTAATTGTAATGTGTATACATATAGTATATGCTTGATTTATAATTAACTAATTTTTCTATAAATATAAATATAATATAAATATGCATACAATAGGACAAATACTTATAGGACGAAAACTTCACTCCGATTAGAGAACATTTTGGTTAAATTTTACAATATTTTAGATAAATAATACACATAATTACATTGTATAACATTCTTTTCGGAAAAGTATTCAATTATTCTATATTTGACTTTTATCGATATATGAATATCAAATTGTGGGAGAGGGGGGGTG
>JAYRBW010137868.1:0-15362 GCA_036023295.1 Invenusta paracnida
AATAGATAAGTGAGATGGAGCACATTTTGGTCGGTCATTTCAACTCGACATTTCACACATGCTAAACTATGCAGTCTCCCTATGAGAAGATGAGGTGCACATAAAAGCATATTTGCACAATTCAGTAAGAACAATGTGGCTTATTACAATTAATTAATGTAAATACTTAAAATGATAAGAAATATTTCATCGCTTTTTTAATTCAATTTTAAGAGTCTGGTCCAGGAAATATGACTTATACGTTTTATTAAATATACATCATATGTTTATTACCGGAAGAAATTTTCTTCTACAATTATTTTACGCGAATGTTGCAGAAATATTAATTAATATCTAATTTGCATTTGAATCATTGATATGTTTACTGATCATAAAACCAATGACAAAGTTCTATTCACCTCACTTAAGCTTGTGCATTGCTTCTAAATGTTAATTAAATGTGATAATAATATATGTGTGTTGTAAACATTGGATTGGTACAAGAACATGGTCATTTAGGCAGCAACAGGTAAAACTAATTATATTTTAAATATTAATTATAAAGAAAGTTAATGTGAAATAAAAATATATATATATGCTATTCAAATGATGTGTAAATCAAAATTCTTGCATTTTGAGTTTTTGAGTTTCGCAGTTTCAAATATCTTGATTTTAATTATTCTCCGAATTATCCACTAAATATTTAGTTATCAAGGACAGCGTAATTATGCTTATAAAGCTTTCGGAAACATAAATATAATTTAAGCCTTGTGAAAACTGCTGTTTATACTTTAAAAATGTACTAAAACATAGCTTAATAACATATATTTACAAATTATGTTATGTATCTATGTTTAATTATCCTTTAATTATGTCTTGATTCTTCAGCTTTAGATTTTTAATTTATTACAAATATTACTGTATTGATATTAAAAATATAATCAACAGACCTTGAGAATTAGTCGAAATCCAGTTAAAAAGTTGTATTACTTGGAAATACATCCGAAATTCTGCCAGTTTTCCTCCTGACATAAAACATCGTCTCTCCGCGTCCGAATGATTCACCAGTTGTCGACCAATGAAATATCGAGAGCCCATAAATTCAACATTTAACGCCGGACAAGCCCGTCGCCAGTAAAGGCTGCCCAGGTCACTTGCAAATGGAGTCAGTGTAGGTTGACTAATCCTCAATTGGTCGTAGGCAAAGCAAGTGCATAGCATTTCACCTACCAGATTAATATCCCGTTTGAACATAAATAAACAGGCTTTATGCCGGTTACAAATCTGGGTGCACACTATTACGCTCTGACTGGGGGTCAATATGAAATTAGTCTTGGTCATAATCAATCGGTCATTTGTAGGGCTGCATAAGTCGAGGTTGGATGAGACATAGTAGGACTCGACTAGGCTATGATTTAGAAACTGCTGTTGAAGTAACAGTACTACACTTATAAGTAGAAACATTTCTTTAAATTGTGAAACGAATAAATTATACTTTGATTTTAGCATTTATTGTTGAATAATGAAATTAGAAGTTTGTCTTTTTCGTTTGATAATTTTCCTTTACTAATATTTTGTCGAATTTTGTGGTGTATATAATTCATCCAGTCACATAACGTTAAGATATCTTTAAACTTTAAAGACTTTCTGATTGGTGGAAAAAGAAAATATGTCACGATTCGTTATACGAAACTAATCAGTACCCAATTTAGAATTGCACGACTTTCAAGAAAGATGTACATTTTTATATAAGAAACAGTTTTTTCATTTTTGATAAAAGAGTACATTTTTAGGTTTAGGTAACCACCTCTTTGAATGCACTATAATAAATATAGTTTTAAAACTTTAAGGAAGTCACGGAATCTAATATTGCTTCATTTGTTCATTAAAAAACACAAAACTATGCGGCAAGGCCGCTCATAGTGTTAAAACAAAGTAACGAGTAAATCTCAAACTACCTTTTCTAAAATGTAATCCTAACCAACAGCTTCATAATTATTTCAAATCACTATCGCGGGACAGGTCCTTTCTCATGTATACTGAATCTAAATGGGAACAATTTGTTAAATTTTAGAAAGCAGATTGAAAATATGCAGTAACTTACTGATATTATATATATAATAATTTACAATATGTCAATATTTTAACAACAAAACTTTTTCAAGATAGAATGATTTTATAGTTCCAAAAAACATATATATAAGTAGTAAAGTGAAGTGGAGCTCTGGACAGTCATGAGACCAGCCGCCCAATAACCTGTCTTAACTCACATACTCTTCAGCGAATCACAGTTGAGTACAACCTCAGCCAATAAATTGACTGGAGGAGTATTAAGAAAAACGCGTGACTGCACCAGCTGGAAACAATTAAAAACACGTAAAATTATTATGTGTGGGTATATAAGGTGTCAAAATCAAATTGAAAAGTGGAAATTAAAAAAATATTGCGCGCATAGTTCACATTTAAAAAATACAATTTTTAGAATTTATTATTTTTATTATTAAACAAATATTTACGCAAGTTTATCTGAGCATACATGCACTGATTAAATCCAGTGGTGGTGTAGACACAATCGATAGTGTAAATGTTGGTTGTGCTATTTTCCAATCGATCCGAGTACTCCTAATTGAATATTTAAAAGGGCTGATTCGTTAAATGTAAAGTCACAATTTGAGTGATGGCGTCTCTTTTTTTAGAGAAAGACGATAGTCATCATAGATATAAAAATATACTTTGATAAATTATTATTATTGAATTATAGAATTATTATAGTCAATCTATAAGTTGTAACACATCATTACATATTTCAATTCTGTTGATTGTGTGCATGTTGAGGGGGACATACGGGGGTTTTGGTTTTCCAAGAACCTAAAATACATACGTGGCAGAGTACAAACAGCAAATTTATTCATAGAAGCATTAATTTTGTTATAAAAGTAGAATATTTCACTATACAAAAGTAGTAAACTTTAATGTAAAAACAGCAGAAGCATTAGTAAATGTTTCTATTTTTAATACTTTGAAAAACACAAAAACAAAACAAAGATAAATTCTATATTATAATATTATAGACATATTTTAAAATATAAATGTGCATAACGTCATTTACACCAGAACTCAATCATATATCATTAACCAAACTGAAGTTTATATAATCTGTTTTTGTTTAAAGTAGGTATTTTATTTTATTATATTTTATGTTTAATAGTTATTTTAATGTAATGAGTATATGTAGTTATGGCGTACAAGTTATATTATATAATAAATATATATCTAAGACTTATAGGCATACAAATAATTACTATTTACATCATTAATTTAAAATAATCATTTAGTTTATACATATTACGTTGAGAATATTTTTCAATTTAATGCGACATTTGATAGATTCAAGAATATCTACATTTTACTACTGAAGAGTAGCAGAAGATATGAAACAATCTTGAAAAAATTTGTAATAATAAAAAGTGTAATATATTTTCCAAGTACGTTATTAAACATTTCCATGATGATGGCATTGGGTGAAAAAAAGTTGTCAAAACCAAACGACACCATCACCCTCAAGCCCAGCCGGTCACCCATTAAAGTAGAACTTTACTTGAACACATCACAGCATCATATTACTAACTTTATATTAGACAAGACACGGACAAAATTAATAATTATCAGTACGGTTTAGAAGAAAATACATTTGATATCACTACAGGTAAGAATAAACTTGGACGAGAAATAAGAGTTAAACGTGAACAACTAGAACGAATTAAGTCAAACAAAACCGTAACGTTTGAGAATTAGAGAGAGTGAGATAAATAAATGAATTATGCGTAGTCAATGATTGTCGAGGCCGATGAAATGCTAAATCCAGACATTGAGACTTGCTTGTATCATTGATTTGATAACTCTTCGAGCGAGAGATAGTCTCGTTGTTTTGGTCGAATTCCCAAGTTGTTCAAGGCGCATGTATTCCCAGGCCACCTTGACACGAGAGCCCCAACCACAAATGTGGACAGCTTGTAACAGGGCTCGACCCTGCTTAACTTCAGTGATCAGATAGACGAGTGTTTTCAGTATGGTATGGTCGTTACAGATAAATGGAGATGTTTCAATCATACTTAACCTAGAAGTCTTATATTTATAGAAACATATTCAGCCATTCCTCCCAATCCTTCTGACTTTTGAAAGGATTTCATGTAGTTAATAAAAATGCTCTAATAAATGAAGCAAGTGACATGCTTTAACATAATATATGGATTTATATATATATATATATATATACTTGCGACATATTCAGCTTATAATTAATACTTACACATTATAATAATACTCAAAATAGCTATTACAAAATTATTAAAATTCTTTGATTCTACATATATTATTTACACAATTGAGTCCCTAATCAGTGTCGCAGGCTATTTATAATAAAGATAGCTGAATCAGTAGTTTCTATTTAGTTGCCCCATATTACCTACATGTCCTCCACAACTCATAAGAATAGCTTAATGTATTATTATTAATGATTTACTATTTAAAACATAACATATTTTACAATTGTGAAATATGTAGAATCAAAAAATAAATAGGAAACTGAAAACCCTTTTTAAAACAAAGTTACTACAGCATCGTTGGTTTTTTAATGTGCGCATTTTTATTGATCGCCATTAAAATAATGATTATAATTGAGTATACATTGCTATTATTACAACTTATTGACATGGTGCAAAATCTGCGTTACAAATTTATATTTTAAAACCATTATTTCTTTTTTATTCTTTTACATACCATATATATATATATAACCTGACTACCTTTAACCAATACGGCGGGTATATTCTAATGTTTTCTCGACAAATGGCGACCATGACCTTGTTTGTCGTATTTGCATTAAAGACAATTTTAGATGCATTTCTCTCATTTGCTACGTCGACTGCCATTTCTTGATGCTGTTACTGAAAAAAAGGTATCTAAATTTTCACTATTTGACATTTATGGCTAAGGAATAAACGCCATTTTTATATAAAAATTATCAAATATACAGCTATACAGTGTATATAATTGAAAACTGTTTTCAGTTATTGTTAATTGGAAGACATTTTATGGGAACGTGTTTACTTTTCTGACTAAATTCTTCTTCATCATGGGAATATTAGAACAACATTTTATTAACTGACAACACAAACACATCAAAAGCAATTTCGAATGAATCATATATATGAGTATTCAGACAGAGTCTTCAGCTTCTAAATAAAACAACTTCAAATGTTTTAGACAAAAACACCATCTATCAAACAACTGCACAGCATAATATTTGATATCTTCAAGATGTAATATAACGCTGGTATAATCGGTATGTTTATGTTTACCAGCCAAGTAAATGTCATCAATTAATAAATTCCCAATTTCGAACATACGAATTATGTAAAATACGTTGAATTTGTGTTAAACTTTGGTCACACTTGCCTTGAAATGCAACCCTCATACAACACAACAAATATTTATATAATAGACATGCTGTGAAATGAAAAGCACAAGGGAGAGAGATTGCTTTTCAAACAATTAAATTGGAAGCTTTAATTAAACTTTCTTTTTTCTAACACTTGAATAAATAAATTGACTAAGAATAACGTGCATCATTATCTTACGTAAATCATTTCTAATCTTTTTATCGTACATTAATGTATACTTGGTAGGAAAGCTGGTAGGTATATGTACAAATACGTTATGAAAATGATGATTATGAGAATGTGGATTTCGTGTTTGTTGTATTCAGTAGGAAGGTGTCTTAATTTGAATAATGTCTGTCTTTCAATCCACTAATAGACTGAATCTATGACATATTTAGAATGTACAAACAAATAAGAACTATTATTTTGGTAAACACCTGAAGACTATAACCTTATCCATTGTTGTCATATTTGATAGAGAGAATTCATGAATCTGGATTCTTTACATTATTGAAATATACATGAATTAGTTTATAAATTTGCATATTAGAATACCGAACGTTTAATTATAATATTTGGTTCAGTATACTTTTCCAATTGAGGAGCTGATTATAATTATGATTTTCTGATGCTCATTTGTCGTATTAATCGCCATTACACAGAAATACATAAAAATCGCTTGTATTGGTTTATTAAACAATCACATTTTTAGTTCATCTGTCAAAGATATTTTGTAACAAGGAAACGTTGCTAGAACACATAATCTTATTGACATTTTGATGATTTTTTTAAATCCGGCCATTTGTTCAACTTCTAAAAAACGTAAAGCTCTCGGCGTTTTTCATTTAAACGTAACTTAAATTTAAATTATTCACATTATTAATATCATGGTATCTCAAATTAATCCTATCGATGCCCTCCGCATTTTTGATTATGTGATACATAAATGAACGAATTTTAAGTCGACGTTACTTATTATAACATTTAAGCTTCACCATTTTTATCGCTATATTTATTAAGGTACACATAAATATTAGATTAAATGCAGATTTAATTTTAGTCGAAAGTCTTAAATTATTCCAAATAATGAGATTGAAAATCCTCTTCTTTCTCGTATTTTGTAGTGCTGTTAATTACAAATTAAACGTATTAAATATAATAATCAAAAATGAATGTATTTTTAAAGCTCATGTAAAGGCAAAATAATATTATCAATATATGTATCACTGCAACACCAACAAATCTAACATCAATATATATGTATTATATCATAGAAGATTAAATTCTACAGCTAAAATGTTAAAAGAAAACATTGGGAACATATTGGGAAGTACCTATAGACCATTGTATATAGTTATATTTACAGATTCTAAGGGATCAATTTTATAAAATTGACGAAATGGACGATCATGAAAAATGTTGTCATTTTTATCTATCAATGCATTCACAAACAAAGAAGAACTGTAAATCAGCTTTTATAGGTTCAAAGCTGTTAGTCACTAGTTTTATACTTCCACGAGGGCCATCAAATGTTACAATCGAGGTTACAGCCAAATATCTTAGCCTATTTATCCGGGAAGAGTAGACATCTCGGATGATGAGCTCAGGTCCCAAAAATCGGGGAAAGAATCCAGTTGTAAGTGCCGAAGAGAGTATTAAGTCTCGAACGCCTGACACAATTAGAGTCAAGTTAAGTTTGCCAGAAACATTTAAGTAGCTATTTCCATTGATCAGCTCTGAAAATGGAATACAATCAGCTAATACATATATTGTCTATACTCGCATTTATGTAGTAGTAATATTTTTAATCACAAATATAGTTTCCAGTATAGTAACTTACTTTTTATCGTGGCAATGGTATACATCATATTATTTTACTATGTTATACAAATTGACTTACTTAAAATAAGTATTTTTGTATTCATGATAGGTTTCATTGCTTTTGTAAAAATGTGCCGAGAATTTTATCCAAATTTTTGTTATCATATTTTTATGAATTTTATTGTTTCGATATATACGTATGTTCTAATTGATCCATATCTTCATGTATTTTTAAAAGAAAGCATCGTAACAATTAAATCTTGGTGCCATTTTATATCAATTTCTTTAAAAGGGGTACTTTATATCATCAATATCATTTTAGTTTTTTTGAGGAAACTAATTTGTCGGTTTTCATTTTTGCGAGGCTGTCGATTTATTCTTATTTCAAAATTACATTTTTTGAAAATATGTCTATAGTAATACATATTTTTATTAATTTCATGTATACAACGTAAATAATAATTATTTATTCATTTAAAAAATCAATCCTTAAATAGTACAAAAACTATATATTTTTTTTCATCGTTAATGTTATTCATTTCCAAATGAATATTATATATTTTCTAAATAGTGTGAGTTATACACAATTTTGAATATTTTTGTTTAAACGCTTAAACTTTTGAAATTATACATTTTTGTCAAAATAAAACCTAAAAATAACTTTCCGTATCTAATATGTTCATTTTTCTTCCAAATAGTTACATTTTGATTTAATCTCATACGATTTTCTGTCTAATGAGTAGTTAGTTTTATTTTCACTTTATTGAATCTGCGCTTTTATTTCGTTACATAATTATAGGTAATACGGTTCTGTATTTATTGATACATTTATATTGGTTATTCTAAAGAGATCAATTTTATATAGAAAATGTATTTTCTGATAAATCTTCAATATCAATCAACTTGGCTGAAGAAAATAAAAATAAAATTAAGAAGAAGAAAAAACATTTTTTCATAGAATTTGACCTTTTTTAGAAAAGTATTTAGAAACCCTTTTATTGGTTGGTGATTACGCTGATACAAAAAATATATTTTTAATGCATGCTAGCCTGATTTATTAGTGGTCAAAGATAAGCCTATTCTTCCTAGCATTAATAAGTGGAGCTCTTAGTATCTCTCAAGCTAATTGCTGACGCTCTTGTTCTTGACTTGACGATGCTACAACAACGTCTAATTAATTTTATCACAATAAAATAATAAACACAACAGAAAATCACTTTAAACAATAAAACGATATATAAGTGAAACAATTATAAACCATGACAAGAAGTCTATACAAAAAAATCAAGAATGACTTTTTAATGGATATTTTTATCGTATGATATTATACTCGATGTATAATCTAGTAATTAATTATGAAAAGTAAAAACATTATTTCTGAGTATAACTTTATGCAATGTGTTTTTAAGCAATATTTTAAATTATTGACATTTTTTATTATTATTAATATTTATGATATTAAAAAATGGAACAATAAAGATATATCAATATATAAATTATCGCGGTAATGACATTTATAAAAATATTTAGATTTTTGACAAACCCTTATTTCTTTAAATTGTTACACCATTTTCTACAGATAATTATCTATGTTTGTTAACTATCCGTTTATCCGTTAAGTTGTACTACTTTTCCATTAGTTAGTATCATAAGTTCTAAAACGTACAACTTGACGTTTAAGAACAAGCAGACAAGTTTCACCGAATCCGCAATATACATTTAGGTAGTGGCCCGGCACTAAACACACTGCTGTTGGAAATTAGAAGAAAATAAAGTTCTCATGGAAATATCTCCATAACATCGAATAATATCTGGATGAATATTTGTGGAAACGTATTCTAGTGTTTCACACAAATTCGTTTGTTTTTTTGGTGAGTATTTAATTCAAATTAGAACGTATTACAATGAGATTAGTGTTTATAAACAATATGTTTACAAAAATAGTTATAATATTACTTGCCTCGTCTATACAAATATTTAACAGTCTTAAGACATGAGCTTCCTAAATTCAACGATAATAACTCCGCTAGCTGTTTTTCTTTTGCGACTGGTGCATTTAGAATATGTTATCTTAATTCATATTACTGCTAATGTTAATGGGTTTAAAAAAAATACTTACTTTTTTAATTTAATGCATAGATAATATTTGTTTGGATGCTCTTTATTAAAAAAATGTTTATTTATGAATTTACTTCGATATATTAGGATAAGGCCATTTACAATACTTCAGCTTTATTGATTCAAATTAATTACAATTTCTTTTAGATTATTTAGACTATATTTATAAGTGAAACACTATTCTCTAAAACTATCCATAGTCCAACTCCCGCACTTTTGCTGTATAGTAATTAAATGAATATATAAATAAATGGAGCAATGTTAGCTTACGTGACTTAACCAAAATACAGTTTTACAACTTTCAACTCTATTCACTATTGTGCATCCTATGAGGTGGTCACATGACCACATCATAAAATGCACCTTTCTTATTAAAAAAATGAACGAACATATACCTTTTTTTAAATGCATGATTTGTTATATATCAATAAAAATCTTATTTAATTACCTACTGAAAAGTCTATACAATTATCCCACCCAAGTCAAATAGATATAAGTTTTCTTGTAGAAACAATGAAGACAATTTGTTTCAAATTTTAATTAATTTTTGTAAAAAAATTATAAAAAATTCCTTTTACATTATAACATTAAAGTTCATTACACATTGAACGATTATTCTCACCTTCTTTCAATAGATAATCCTTTAAAACAGTTTGTTTAACTGCATAATATATATATATATGTTTCAAAATACTACATTATCAGAAATTATATGAATTTTAAGGAGGCATATTGTGCCTCCCCCTCTCCCTGAATTGGTCGCGCCAAAAGTCGGGTATGCGGGAGGTTAAAAATGTAATTTCTTGATTTAGTTCTAAACTCATAAAGATGCGCATCAAAAGGGAAGGATGAGGTCCGCTAGTCATCGGTCTCATTGGTGGTTTTACAGCAGATGAGTGAGTGATCTGACAGGATTAGATTTGTTAAATCAAACTTTCGCAATTTTTTTGAATTTTATCAAAATATGATGACAGATAAAAAAGATCTACATATTTTGATACGTTAAGAAAAAAATATAGCACACTTTTATATTATACTTTGCTTGTAAAACAAATAAATACATTAATTACTTTTAAGCGTTATATTTTTGTATTGAAAATTGTTTTATATGCGGCAACCCAATAATTTTGACCATGTAATAGGGATTTTTCGTGGTAAGGACAAGAAGGGTATCCTTCTGAAATATTTAGAAAGACAATTTTATAATAAATCCCGATAACAGGCGTATTCCAGAAGAAAACTATCGAAACCAATATTCACGGTTTTCTCGGAAAAATAATATGAATCGATAATTTCCTGTGCATTGCCAAAAAGTAAAATTAAATTGCCCTTTAATTGATTAATATTAAAGGGCAAATAAATATACTAAAATAGTAGCCTCCATATTTTAATAGATTAAAATTATGTTTTTTTTTAAATTATATATATAACAAGTTGTATTTTTTAACTAACTAAAATTAAAACATGTACAATAAATAATTACTGCGAAAGTGTCATTTTTATTTATGATATTGAAGTTGGCAAAATGATAAACAGCGGTATGTAATTGCTTTATTGGCTATATCGACTACGGAAAAGGCCATACTGTAGCAGGGCTCTGTTTTAATAAGGTTTAAAATGTAATATTTCGTAAGTCATGTAGCTGTGAGTGGTGGTATTATTTTATTTAAGAAGTAAGACGACTAGTTAGTTGGCAAACGATTATTTAAGAAATAACGATTTCATCTGAATATTGTAATAAAAAAAATGTATCAATATATACAATGTATGTAAAGTAAAACAAATAGGTACATATCTACTATGTTTTGGCTATTCCATTGATCAAAGAGTTTCAAAAGGCAATGTTTATTTTAAAGTTTTTGTGATGAATACCATTCACTATGTACTAATAGTAAATTAAGTCCTAACCAAAACTATATGGTTAGGTACAAATAAAATTGTGCAGTAAAATATTTTATTAATTGATATAACGTATGTTATTTCCTCATTATCTACATGATGTTCTAAATGGTAAACTATATTTCAGTATTACAAAAATATGTAGGTATATTTTCTTAGTAAAAATCTAAACATATATTTAAACTAAAAACGGAGTTATTTAAATGCAAAATATAATCAGAATATCTCTATGTTGATTGAAAATCCATTTAAAAAGTGGTTTTGCTTGAAATTCAGTCCGAAATTCTGCCAGTTTTCCTCCTGACATAAAACATTGTCTCTCCGCCTCCGAATGATTCACCAGTTGTCGACCAATGAAATATCGAGAGCCGCGTGCGATAAAGTCAACGTTTAAAGCCGGACACATTAGTGGCTGCCCAGGTCACTTACAAATGGAGTCAGTGTAGCTTGACTAATCCTCAATTGGTCGTAGGCAAAGCAAGTGCATAGTTTCTCTCCTTTACTATTAATGTTTCGTTTAAAATTAATTAGACAAGCTTTATGCCGATTACAAATCTGGGTGCAGACTATTACGCTCTGACTGGTGGCCAATACGAAGTTAGTCCTGGTCATAATCAATCGGTCATTTGAAGGACTGCATAAGTCGAGGTTGAATGAGACATAGTAGGACTCGACTAGAATATGATTTAGAAACTGCTGTTGAAGTAACAGTTCTACATTTATAAGTAGAAACATTTATTTGAACTGTGAAACGAATAAATTATACTTTCATTTAGCATGTATTGTTGAATAATGAAATTAGAAGTTTGCCTTATTTACTTTATAATTTGCGTTTACTCAAATTTCTTCGGATAATGTGATGTTTTTAATTCAACCAGTTAGACAACTCTAAGAGATCTTTAAACTTTAAAGAAATTCTGATTGGTGCAAAAAGAAAATATGTCATTATTTGTTATACGAAACTCAAGAAATTTCATATATAACCCGTTTAAATAATTGTTAGCAAAAAGTTATATATACATATATATTTACATTATAATAAATATAGTGCAACATTTTCACGGCAATTGTGGAAACTAATATTGCATCATTTATTAATTAAATATAATATACACTATATGGCAAGCCTGCCCCACCTTTGGTTAATGTTGAAACAAGTAATAAGTAAAATCTCAAATAAATTTTTCTAAAAGGTAATCGTAGTTAACAAACATACAGGCATCATAATTATTTCAAATTTTCGGGTAAAGTACTTTCTCAATTTTACTGAATCAAAATGAGAATAATTTAATAATTTGTTCGGTTTGAGTAAAGCAGATTGAAAATAATTAGTAACTTATATATTTTGATTTCTAAAATTTCCATATTTTAACAACAATACTTTTTTCTAACATGGATTGATTTAATTCATCCTAAAAAAAAGTAATAACGTGAAGTGGAGCTCTGGACCATCACATGACCTGCCACCCCCACACATTCTTCAACGAATCACAGTTGAGTACAATCTGAGCCAATAAGTTGACTGGAAGAGTATAAAGAAATGCGTGTGACTGCTCTTACAGGAAGCAATAAAAAAACGTGATATTGTTATGTGGTGCCAAATTACAATTTAAAATTGTGTTAGAAATTCAAAACATATAGTTTAAAGCATAGTTCAAATTAAAAAAAAATACACGAGCAGATTTTATCACATTTTTAATTAAGCAAACATTTACGTGGATTCATGTGAGCATGCTGGCCATAAAGATAGAATATGTTTTCATCTTATTGAAAAATTGGTAAAATATGATTCCAAACATGATTTATTATCAAAATAAGTAGCAAGATGTTATATGATAAATAAGATAATTCATTAATAACCAAATAAAGTTAAACTGGAACACAAATAATTCATTTGCAAGTAAAATTTAGTATTTGGTCGCTCCACCTGTGGCTGCTAGAACCACTGCAAGTCTTCTAGGCATGGAATGAAGAAGTTGAGCACAGCACTCTGGGGTAATCTCAGTGCACCATACTTTCTTTATTGCTTGTATTAGGTCCGGCAACGAGGTTGGTCTGTGTGCGGCAACCTTCTTCTTCAACATAGCCCAGAAGTTCTCGATTGGATTGAGATCTGGAGGATTGCCCGGCCACTTGTCAATGCAGTTGATGCCTTGACCATTGAGCCAAGTCTTGACCATCTGTGCAGTGTGGCAGGGGGCTCCATCCTGCTGGAAGTAGGGGCAATTATGTAACTCCGTGAAGAGGGTTACCTTCAAGATTGAGAGGTAGACGGTTGCATTGATCATATTACCCTGTGGCATGAACCAGAGGCCACATCTTCCTGGAAATGTTATGTAGTTTATCCAGAACTAAAGAAGTGACTAATTCACTAATTTCAACCTGCCATATACAAATATACGATAATTTCAACATCTAACAACAATTTTCATTGGCTGTTACGATAATTGCAACCTCCAACAACAATTTTAATTGACTGTTAGTCTTAACTCAATAAAATCATTAAATTATTACGCGCTGGTCCTTTTTTCCCCAATATGTTATCTTTATGGCCAGCATGGTACATGCACTGATTAAAACAATGAAGGTATTGATTCCCATGTAATCGATGGTGTAGATATTGGTTATGGCCTTTTCTACTCGGTCCTAGTACTCCTAAATGAATATTGAAAAGTGCTGATTCCTCTCCATGCAAAGTAAAAATTTGAGGGATAACACGATGCAGATAGTCTTCTTTGTTGAAAGTGTCGGGTTGTTGATTAAGAAAACCAATATAGCTGATATACCTTATAGTATATTCTCGTCTCTATAACAGCCTTTATATACAACTTCATTACGTCAGCACATTATAAAAATATTATACAACTATATTAAAGGTTAACTTATAACAACAATATCAGCAATAACACTATTCATTAACTTACGATACAACAGAGAATAAGGCAATAGGCACTATAGATATAAATATACTTTAATACATTATAATTATTAAATAATATGATAATATAATTATTATGGCTAGTCCATATTTATTATAGTAACACACCATTATTTTAATTCTGCTGATTCTGTGCTTATTGAGGGTGACATAACGCAGATTATGGTTTGCTAAGAACTTCAAATGAATAAGTGGCAGTATTTAGCCAGAGTGCAAATAACAAGTTTATTCAAAGACAAATTACTTTATTTGTAATAAGTAGCATATCTAACTACTACAGTAGTAAACTTTACATAAAAACAGCGGAAGCATTTTAGTAAATGTCTTTTTATAATAATCTAACATCAAAGATAAATAGTAAATAACCATAATATACATATGGTACATCTCATTTGGTTAAACCCCCTAGTCATCTCCTTCGTCTTCAAATAAACGTCTGTTTATGGTATGGATTAATGTACTATTTAGGGTCATTCCCGCGAAACATGTACAATTAGCAAAAAAGCAGGGAAAAAAATAAGTTCTTATAACTACATCTATTTTCCTATATTTTATAGCTAAGATATTATGCTTTCTTGCCCTAAAAAGGTAAGGTATATTCCGCTTAACACTTAATATATTATTATTTTATTACTAACATAAATGTGTCCATGTTACGACCGCTATTATTGTCTATTCTTTTAACTTTATGTATGCGGCTGTTTGCAAGTACTTAGTATATATTTTCTCATTTTATATTAATGCATTATTAATAAAGAATTATATAATGCAAACTGGAACACTTTCGTAAATAAATAACATCGTTGAAATTAGATTTTACTTAAAGAGAGCATTTTTAAAAAGGTTGATAAAAATTAATGATGATATATGCAGTTAATATTGTGACACGAAATATTGGAATAATGTCAGATAATGCTTTACAACTTAAACATTGCGAGTATATTTAGTGAAATGTTGTATTATGAAATTTATAAATAAATGTTACATAAGTCTTCACGGTAAAATTATAACTTATCTTTTAATAGTGGTCTTAACAAACAAATAGTCTGATATATTATGTCTTAAAAGTGTTTTAGATATATTAAAGAATATTTAATTGTTAATAATATTAATATATAGTAATATTAAATATTGTTACAGTGTCTCAGTTTTGATTTTTAAATGTA
>JAYRBW010137879.1:0-15361 GCA_036023295.1 Invenusta paracnida
GCGCAGTTTGAAAGTAGTAAAATAAAAACAAACGGAGGGAATGATTTTTCTAAGTTTAGACATAAAAAACAGAGTATAAAAAGCTCTTTATACGCGGTCTCATGATGGTTAATTATACCGAAACATGTTGCCCAGGAAATGGCTTTTTCATTTGTTAAAAAAGGAATGTATTTTGTTTTAACTTCATTTATTATTGTTGATTTTGTAATCAACTAGACTTTTATATGCTTTTTGTTTTACAGGCCCAGTGCCATATTTTCAGGTTTGGGGGGGGGGCACCATCCCAAGCAGCCCAGTAGCATTTATATGTCTACATAAAATCATTTAAGATACTGGAAAGATACTGACTGGCAGGCCGGTGCCACATGACCCCAGCCCCTCCTGTTGCGCCGGGCTTGTTTTAACATACAATTGTGATAATCCTGGCTTTTGACTTTCTACAAGCATAAAAATGTGCAGTATTTATCAATAAAATGTTGTTTATTTTATTGTGCCAATGGCAATGTGCTATTATAATAGAAAATTATGAAATTATAATGAAAAGGCTTATAAAAAACGAATAGCAATATCTGTTTGTAGGGCAAGACAAATGCAGGCAATGAGAAGCCAGTGGCAGTGAGAAACAAGCAAAGCCAAAATCTTAAACTGGCTTACCCATGTCCATGACATATGACATGTAGCCATAGGTGCCTTACTTAGGCTTTGAGTTTTCTAATAAATAGGCATACCTAGCTTGTCTAAATAAATGTTGTTATAATGATTGGGGACCAAAATTGATATTTTCCTCCATTTCGCTTTCAGTGCACACTACACAATTGTCAATTTTTTGGGAATTTGAAATCTGATCGCACTGATAATACAGTGTTAGTGTAATATTTTACATTAAAATACATACATTGATTTATCAAACATTGCTTCTAGGCATTAAGGTTCAATGCATTTTCCATGTGGCAACTTTGCTAAGTGTATGGCCTTAACATGCAAAATGACTGATAAGGAATTAAGTTACAGTAAAAAATGTTATTATTTAAGTACAATAAAAATCTTACCCTTAGTCAGAAATTCATGCAGGGTCGTGTCAGGTGCGAATACGACTGCCTTCAATAGACTACGATAGACTACCTCGAGAAGCATCACGATGTTAAAACGAAAAGAATATTTGAATTGAATATCGTTTGGTTCGCTTTGTTTTAAACAAATAAACTTCTACAAAATAATAGTTGGATAATAAAAAGGGGGTTCTGCCTTTGCAACATGTTGAGTAATTAAAATAAACCATAAGCCTTTGTTAATTTACTCAATGTACTACACATTTATGGAGTGGATCTCTGAAAATTCGTAATACGGATATTTTACAGCAACACAGGCTTTTCGTTTATTTTAATATTTGGATTGTTTAAACACGCCAAGATATTTGTACATACTCTATTCATGTTTAATCAAAATGAAAGCTAATTGAGAACCGAAACTATTAATAATTATTTTTTACATTGATTAGGAGAATATGTGATTTATATTATTGAATATATTATTTTTATCGATGTTGTACACACACGCACCCACCCAAGTATGTGTTTATATATAGAGAACACTAATCCACAAATGGCATACCAGCAGGCCAGTTTAGTTCGAGCACAACGCTGAGTTTTTTGCAAGCGAAGCTGCACTTATGGAATTGACCACTATTGACACTAAGAGGACGACCATCAGGATCCACACGAATAGAAAATTCTCCATCGACTCTCTGTCATAAGGCCCGCAAGGTAACACCGAGAGCACGATCAACAGAATATGGAGATGTCTGTATAGTCTTGGAGAAGCCAACATACACTCACAAAAGGTTCTTTCTCGTTGGGGCATTCTGCAAAATGAAGAGGCGGGTAGGATCGTGGTGGAAGCGACCAAGATGAATCAGGCAAACGCTACGTTAGGCTTTGATGTTAGCAAGGCAGAAGATGGCGGAATAGAGATGACTTCGGCAGTTTGTGGAAAAGAACCTACTTTGGTGCAAAACCAGAAAAGAGTGAGCTGCTGAACGGCTTGTTCCACATGGACGCAGTCACCATCCACCAGGTTCGTGTCGAAAAACACACTTCGACGAAGCATTTCCCCCACAGCATGGAAGGCTGATAGTCCACTCTGTACCGATTCCTAACTAGAGAAGACAACCGATCATGTCCTGTTCAGAAACCCATTCCACGACCGAGCCGGACTGAGTACTTTGGGGAGACCTGCATATATAAATTCCATCATTGAGAGACGCGAAAAAATGATAGAGTTCCTGTGGCATATAGGCAACGCCCGTTAATCATAAAGCGCCAGAATAGAGAGAGAGTGTCGACCACCCAATAACATGGCCCAAATCACAAATCCCAGCAGTTTATGAAGTACGCCCATATCGCCAATTGTATTTTTTGTGACTGGAGCAAGATTTGAATCTATGATCTTCCGGTAAGGAGCTAAACCACTCTATCCCTTATACCACGGCCACCATTGATCCATATGTTGGGCTTCAGTCTACCAGTTGAAGCGACATTTAGGGTAATTTTTGTATTACAACATACGCCCCATTTCCAGTCCCACAAAACTGTGAAACCTGAAATGTAGACAATCATATAGCTGATTCCCTTAAATCATCCTATTACTATATTGGTTCTATTGTATAACATGTATTACATCTTTATTATTTTTCTTCTTATTGCCGAATGTTGTTTGTTCATCATTTGTAATTAATATACATATTGCAACTGATACATTCTTGTTTAATATGGACGTTATCTATCAGATTTGCTTCACACAAATTTTGTCTCACCCCTATCGATGCTATAGGTACTAGCAAAATAATCGATATAAGCGTTTCATATATAACTCTAACCCTAAAACCAAAAAGGTGTTGCTGCTGACACTTAAAGGTGTTGATGACACCAAACTAGTGTTGTTCCATAAATGGTGTAAAATAGCACCTTTATATTTTTTAAATGGTGTTACTTTACACAATTTTAGTGTCGATTTACTCCATACTGGTGTTTATTAACGTCGTTTAAATAACAGTGTAGGTACTTATGGGACATATTGTAGGAGCTTATGAAACATAGAGTTGAATCTTTAGGGGCATTCTGTAGGAACGTACTGTTGGAGTTCATGAAACATACTCCAGGAACTTGTAGGACATACTGTAGGAACTTAAGGGTCATACAGTTGGTACTTATGGGACATACTATAGGAGTTTGTGGAACATACTTTTGGAGCTTATGGGACATTCGGTTGGAGCTTATAGGACATAATGTAGGAACTTATGGGTCATACTTTTGGAACTTATGAAAAATACTGTAGGAACATACAAGATATACTGAAGGAGATTATGGGGCATATTGTAGGAAATTAAAAAACATACTATAGGAACTTATGGGACATACATATAGGTACTTATGGGACATACTGTAGGAACTTAGGGAACATACTGTAGGAATTTAAGACACATATTGTAAGAACGCTTGTGATATGCTGTTGGAACTTATAAAACATACTGTTCGATCTTTAGGGATATTCTGTAAGGACTTACTGTTCGATTTCATGAAATATATTACAGGAACTTAGAGGATATACTGTAGGAATTTAAAGGACATACCACAAGAAATTATGGGAAATACTGTAGGAACGTGTGAGACATACTGTAGAAACTTATTGGACATTTTGTAAAAATTTATGAGATATGCTGCTTGATCCTTAGGGACATTCTGTTGCAGTTTATGGGACATACTGTAGAAACGTGTGGGACATACAGTTGGAGCCTGTAGCGAGTTCTGTAAGAGCTTATAGGACATACTGTTGGAGCTTATGCGATTTACTGTAGGAACGTATGGAACATAATATAGGAACGTATGGGACATACCGTTGTAGCTTATAGCTAGGACATACTGTAGGAACTTATGGGACATTCTGTACGAAATTTGTAATACGCACTGTTGGATTTTTAGGGACATTCTGTAAGAACTCACTGTTTGAGTTCATGGGACATACTCAGAGAACTTATGTAGGAACCTTTGAGACAAACTATAGGAACTTATACGACATACTCTTTTAGATTATAGGACATAATGTAAGAACTTATGTGACATATTTTTGTATCTTAAAGGACATTCTGTTAAAGCTTATTGGACATACACTGTAAAAAAATCTTGTAAAATGATGGCTTATGAGACGCATTTTTATGGCTTTTATTTAAAAACGTCTTGGAAGCCGTAATATGATGGCTTTTTAAAAGTTAAAGTCTTATAAGCCATCATTTAACGTATTTTGTTTACATATATGTAAAATGAAGGCTTATTGGTTGTTGACTTACTTAACTTTAATTTATAATATTAGATGAATGTGTACCTCTAGACAATGACTATAGACAAGGTTTGCCTAAAATTGATATAAACATAGTCGTATTTTCTATTGTTGAACATTATATACATTGGTATCTGAATTTAGCTAAAGCGCGTTTATATGCTAATTTCATTTTTTTTGTATTTAGGAAATGTAGAAAACTTGAATCGAAATTCATTATGGAGTAGGTATCTATTAATCTTTTTATTACATTTCTTGTAATATATTTCCTATAATTGACAAGAAACTAGATACGAATAAACGAAATAAGTTATAATTTTTACCGAGCATTCTGTGCAATATCCTGGGAAATATGAACTATTTGAGGAAGTGCCATATTATAGGTAAGTATATATACTATATACCTATGTATGTGTTAATAAGTATTTAGGTTATTTAATAAATTCCTTTGATATATATTTACACAACATTTATCCTCCTACAATTGTATATAAGAAAGGGTATACATGTACAATTCAATAATCGTGATTACAACATAAATCAATCATGCAATAAACACATTTTTAATTTTCTGAAGTTATATATTTAATCAACTACATTAATATCTAGAGGTATATATACTCTCATCTGTGAATTATTACTCTATGCATTCGATTATTAATTGCTAACAATTACACTGAACTTTTTAATACTATACGTTTGATTTATTATGGTCAAAAAAGCTTAATCCTTTGGTATTAATAATTACAGTAGGTATGCATCTATCAGGTGACATCAATGACGCTTGTTTTTTTAGATGCTTTAAAATTTGATAACAACGTCTAATATAGCTGCGTAATATAGAAGCTTCCAAACTATATATTAAGCGGTCATATATAGACTACAGGATTATGTAACTTGATATAATCTCTAATGTAAAAAAACGTATTTTTAATGATTATTGATCGGATATTACTTTTCTTAGTATTAATACTGTCATTGAGTAGTAAAACCTTCTACAGCAAAGAATCACATCTTACAAATCCTTATATGTTCAAGTTAAACTTGTCAGTTTACTTCAAAAATTAATTTTTGCCTTTGTTAATATTAATTTAAATTAATGTTATAATATTATTAATTTTTACTAAATTTACTTTCTTTAATAATTTATTTATTTTTAATGTTGTTTTACTTATGTTAATTCCTCTTTATATATTATTTTCACAGTGCTTTGCTGCTCGTGTTTTCAGTCTTTTTCTGATCAATTTTATATCTATCCTTATTTTATTACAATTACTTTCATACTCTTACTGTTAAATTACTATTATTTATAATTTAGATAGTTTCATACAGTTATTTCAGGAACAGTACTTAAAAGTGAAATTTCACTAATTAAAATAATACTATAGTATACTTGTTTCGTTTTTAAATTTTATATCAATTATATTTTTAGTTATAACTTTATATATTCATCTCAAATATTTGTATACATTAATATTTAATAATTTTTCCTTTAAATTTTAATTATTCAGAATATACACTACATTTTTTAGTATAATTAATAACAATTTATCCCCTATTCTTCATTAAATATTTAAGAATATTTTTATAAACTTATAGTATTATTATCACAGTCTATATATAGTATTATATATAAGATATCTAAATAAAATACTTCATTCCAGTAAATAACAATATATAAAACCCTTATTTATTTGTATTAACATTTAATTTTAAAATTCAATTCAAAATTAAATAAATGAAATATTCCAGTTGTCTTTAAAAATATTATAATTCTATTTAAAATAAAATGTCAACATATAAATGTAATATTTGCTCACATATATCTACTAGTTACAAAAGCTATGTGAGACATGTTGGCTTCCATCGTACTTCCCATAATGTGATTTTTAAATGTAATATTCAAAACTGTCAATGGGAAGGTTTGAAATATACTTCTTTTAAGTCACATGTTTCTTATGTCCACAGGAGTAAGAAAGGTAACAAAAGTAAATCTGATATTGTTTCTTGCATTGCCCATGGCCATGGTCTGAAAAAGAATTCTGAATTACTTACTTGCAGAAATTGTGATGAAACTTTTACTAATAGTGGAGCATTTCTAAAACACATACCACTTCATTTTGACAGTACAACAAAGGTATCCTGTCCATTCAAAAAGTGTACTAAAGTATATACTTCTTATGCATCATACAGATGTCATGTGCATAGATGCCATTCTGGAAATTTGGAAACTTTAGCTTTAAAAAATAGTTCACCTTCTAAAGCTCCAGATGCTTCAAAAGAGCTTTCTCCTGAAAATACAATTCTTTCACTTCAAGTACTATTCACCAGTAATATGAATCAAACAACAGAAACAGATGAATCAGATGACATAAACCCTTCTGATAAATTGCAGATGGACTTGATATCCTTTTACTTAACATTACAAGGCAAACACTTCATCCCAAAAAATATCATTCAAATACTTATTGACAGCTTTATTGGCCTATATAATTCTGATTTGTCTATTTTAAAAAGTAAATTAATAGAGCAATTTGAACAGAATGGCATTGATTCCTTACAGTCTAAGCTGATTATTGATGCCGTTTTTGACTCAGATCTTCTGATAAATCTACATTCTGAAACAGGTCCATTTAGGACAACATATAGCAGAACAAAATATGAAGATTCATTTTATCCAACAGTGAAACCAATGTCTCATTATCTGGGAAGGACTAAATTAAATAAGCCAGCATATTTTCATACTGTTGACATTGAAGGTTCAATTAAAACTCTCCTGAGAGATAAAAACTATTCAATAGTTATGAAACCCAATGCAAATAAAAATGATTTGCTCCAAGACTATCATGATGGTTCTTTTTATAAGACATTGCCAGCGTCTGATGGGCATTTTGATTACTTAGATATCTTACTTTATCAAGATGAATTAGAATTAGTGAATCCTTTGGGTCCAGCTAAAAAAAAAAAAAGATAACTGCATTTTATTTTACACTAGGACAAGTCAACTCTCAGTACCACTCTGTATGTGATCAAATGCAATTGTGTCTTTTGTGTAAAAGCACTCATATTGAAGAGTTTGGGATTGACCGTGTTTTGCGCCCTCTAATCAATAAGCTTATGTATTTAGAAAAAAACACAATTTAAATAAATTCTAAACTATTTAAGTGTCGTGTTATGTACATGGCTGGAGATCACTTAGGGCACCACACAGTTGCTGGCTTGCAAAAATGCTTTTCAAGTGGTCATTTTTGCCAGTATTGTCTCATTTCCATGCCAGACTTACGTGCTAATAATTTTAGCTGCAAGCTCTATCCAGAGAGATCAGCCACTCAGTATGATGCTAGTAATGCATATGGCATAAGAAGTAAAAGTATTTTGAATGAACTAGATTCATTTCATGTTATGAATCAGTTGCTACCATGTCTTGGTCATGACTGGTTTGAGGGAGTGATTGCAAATGATTTTCAATTAATTTCACAGCATTTGGCAATGAATGACTTGACAACAGAAAGCAAAATTAATGAAAAAATAAGTAATTTCCGATTTAGCTCATTAGATTCAAAAAATATTCCTGCTTGTGTTAATTAAAAAAAACCCATTTAAGTGGAAGTGCTAGTCAAATTTGGACATTTCAAAGATTTATTAATTTTTTCTTATCAATTGATTATTCTACAGATATTTGGAAACTTATTTGCTTGTCGCAAGAAATCACTGAATTGCTTACAGCACACAGTATTACAAAACAGCAAGTTGCAATGCTAGATAGTTTTATTGAGGAATATTTATCAATGAGAATCAGCATTTTTCCAAATAACAAATTAAAGCCAAAGCACCATTATATGACACATTATATGGCACTTCAAATATTAAAATTTGGCCCTGCCATCAAATTTTGGACCATGAGATATGATTCAAAACATAGATATTTTAAAAAATTATGCAGAGCCTCAAACAACTTTAAAAACATTACTCATACACTTTCCATTTACCACCAAGAATATCAAGTCATTTTTCAACAGTCTTCCTTTTTTAATGTGTATGTCACTAGTCCTATGTTTTTCCAATGAATTTGAATCTTTTGCAACCTTGTATTACTGAATTTATGTTCATAAATCAAATACCCTATTCAACATCAGAACATGTGGAATTTTGTGGTATTATATATAATACCAGTATGTATATTCCGATTGAAGCAATAAACACTGAATCTATGATTTTTGGCAAGATACATACTATTTTTGTGCACCCAGATAGAAAGTCAATCTGTTTTCTTGTTCAGAAGATGCTTACCATAAGATACAACAACTATGCTAATGTGTATTTTTTTATCAGCTCAGGGACTTTTAAGTGTATAGATCTAAAGGATGCTCTTGATTTCCATGGTCTTCTTCCTTACATCTTTGATGGGAAAGCTTGTCTGTTGTTGAAGTCATCTGTTATTGATTATATTCAGTGACTGCTGCCACAGTAAATTTAGAATGATATATGCTGTATTACTGTAAATAAAATTCTGTATTTTTATTTATAGCATCATATACTGTAAATACCTATATTAAATAGACTATTTCATACAATCTTAACTAGGGTTTGTTGAAGCAATTAATGATAAAAATATATCATTTTTTATTATTTCTACTGCCATAAATTGTGTAGATTTTATGTTGAAATATTTTACTCAGTAACATTATCCTGTTGCAAAAATATATTGCAATATTACTTGAAACAAATCTGTTCAATCAATTAAATATCAGATATTAAATGTGTGGGGCACTGATTGTATATAATCTGTAAATATAAATCAATTAGATTGAAATTAATAATATAACATTTTATAGTATTATATATATTATACAAACCATAATGTATTTTTTAACATGATAGTTTTAGTGTAAATATGTAAATACTTGAAAATTGTAATTAAATATATATATATATATATACTAGCTGAATGACCCAGCATTGCCTGCAAAACAGAGGCCACATTTCTGATAGACCGTGATGCCCTCTAGCTGGTTCTAAAATTTAAAGGTCATCGGTTCCACATTCGGCCAGCTGCAGTCCTTTGAAAAATTTCCATTTTTGCAATGTTTTAAATTATTTAACTTTAGACCATTCACCACCTTAGCAGCCCACCCTAGACATGACCTATGTTACTCCCTGGATAAAGGAGTCATGCATGTAAAGGCATGGGCCCGTGGGACCAACGGTCTGGGCGGTAACTGACAATAAACACTTCACCACCTTAGTAACCCACCCTAGCAACCCACCTTAGCAACCCACCTTAGCAACCCACCCTTGCTATGGCCTATGTTACTCACTGGGTCACGGGGGTTATGCATGCAAAGGCATGGACCCGTGAGACCAACGGTCTAGGCGGTAACTGGTTACAACCAAACAGAACACACAACGAAGCACCGAAAATGATATTTTACAAAAAATTGACAATCTTTGACCTTGAATAACTCCGTTGTTCGACCTCGGATCAAAACATTAATAAACCTTTTTGATAGCCCTTGATGCCCTCTAGCTGGTCCGAAAATCTTAATGTTATCGGTTGCATATTCGGCAAGCTGCAGTTCTTTGAAAAATTTCCATTTTTCCCATTTTCTTTAATTTTTTATCTTTAGACTTTTCACCACCTTAGCAACCCACCCTAGCAACCCAGTCTAGGTATGGCCTATGTTACTCCTCGCATCACTGGGGTTATGCATGAAAAGGCATGGGCCCGTGGGATCAAGGGTCTGGGCTGTAGCTGGTAACAAACAAACAGACAACTTCACAAATATATATAAGATATTATATTATTGTTATCAGTGATATATTAAACATTTTATAAAATTTGCTACACATTCATTCAAACTCATTTTAATATTATTATTTTCATTTTATAATATTATACATATAACATATTATTTTAGTAAATAATATGTGTGTATGCATGCAATAAGAACTATGAGTCATACAGTGTTTTTCCTTTTAGACTTATTAAGCATGCCTGGGGTGAGAGTTTGGACGCACGATAGATCAATTTGAAAAGGCATCGCCCTTACCATGTGGAGTGTTTCCGAACTAATTGAAAAAGATATTTTGAATACATACACTTTAATGTATAAATTTATATATTTCTTTATTATATTTAATTTCAAAACTTTGTTTAGCTTCTACAAAGTTAGGAATAAGAGGCCGCCTTTTGGTATCTGAAAAGGATGGTTCGGAGATCGACGAGGACGAAATTTTGGAGGCATTTGATGAGCCTGCTTCTCCAGGAGAACGATTTTTTTCAGCCACGTATCCCTTTAGGTAAGTATTAATTATTTTTGCTATGACATTAATAATAATTTTTGGTTGTAATATTATAACTTGTTCTTTTTTAATTCAATATGTACTAACTAAATATTTGAATAACTGCGTTCTTCAATGCTAAAATATAGTTTTTAAGTTTATGGCGTGTGTGTCAAGTTGAAACCCAATTAACCCCTAGTAACCCCCCTTTCTTTACTACCCCTTAATATTTATAAGGGTATAAAAACGTTCTAGGTCATTCTAGGGTTAATTAATGATTAAATACGTTTTAAAATAACCATAACCCAAACTACCTCAGTAAAACTTCTATGTTATGCACTGTAGATAAACTGAATAATTTTGTATCAAATAATAACTATTTATATAATCTTATATTGCAGTTGCAGCCCTACTTACACCCAATACGTCATTGGTTGATATAGAGCCAGCTGCCTTTTCATCACCTAAACCCGTGACCATGACAACAGATGCTGCTGTAAGTTATACGATCTATTTATTGTAAACAATATCTTATTACATAGATTAATTAATATAAGTTCTTTCAAATTTAATGTTATTATTCATTTGTTGATTTCACAGAATACAAAAATGTTACAAAACGTCTAACAATATAATATATAATTGATATATATAATATATATAAATTGCTAGATTAATTTGAAATGACATTATTTAATTTCCCTTTATTTGACATTCTCTAGATATGTTTTATCATAGTCCTATTTAAAAACTATCTTTATGTACTTATACCTATAAATATTATAGTATACATTTTATACTATTAATTAGCACTTTGTATCTCATATAATTTATACCTATATTTGATACCTGGAAATAAATAATTGTTTTTGTTATTATTCCTGTTAATATATATATACATAGGTATATATATATATTTCAATATGCCCATAAGTAATTTCAACATTTTTAGTTTTTTTGTGTCTACGTATTTCTGTTACGAATGTATGGCTAGTAATTTACCTATGTTGTATTTTTACACACAGATGCCACTTGTCGCTTCTCAATGGGTGGATACAGTTGACACACAACTTCCATCTCATATTACTAGTCAACTCAATGGAAATTTTGTGGAGCCCTCCGTGCTGCGAAAATTCTTATCGCATATTTTCGACAGAGTGACCTCCATCACAAAAAGGCCCGGTCGTCAGGTTCTAAAAATATTATCAGGTATTTAAATTTGCAAGTTTTATTAAGCCAACCACTGTCAAGTGCTTTATTTTAGATGAATTTTATTATATGATAAATTAATGCTTAGGATTATTAGCATCGTTATTAACGAATCCTTTTAATACTAACTAATCATAACAAATGTTATAATATGTATCTAGGGTGGTAAGCATATATATATGTGAATATATTCACCTTTAATATTATATGTAGATATTTTATATAACTAATATAATCTATACATGTCAAGTTTGGTAAAAATTATTTATTTAAATAATCAAAATTATATATCTATTTGTAAAACTATTTAAGCAAATAAATGTTGTTATTTGTTATTGCCCTAAAAATATAAACTCTATAATTATATTATTATATAGGTGGCCTTACCTCGCTTATAATTATAATATATAAGGTAAATTGCGTTCACGCTTTGCAGGGATATGTAAATATTTTAATTAATTAGTCGCCATAGGCTTAAACTAATCAGTCAATAAATAGCTCAATGCTGCAGCTCAAATCAGTTTGTTACAGCCAGGAGAATGTACCGGGGTTTGAACTTTCTACCTTAGAGTTTTAAGGCAGGAGTCCAGCACGTCTTGGCTACCACTCTCCTTATTATTTTCGTTAATTATACATATAAATATATTTGTACCACAGGAAAATTGGTGGACAGATACCCTCAACTGAAGGACATAAACGGATCCACGACAGTCCTCATGAAGAGGATCGAGGACAAATTTGTCAACAGCAATAGGAAGCGACCGGAACCTTCGCTTCAACCATCAACTTCATCTGATGTGTTTCCAAAAAAAGTTGCCAAAAAAGAGAAGAAAAAGCGGGTAAATAATAATTTCATAATTAGTTTTACAAGTTATATGCACATAAAAACTGCAAAATACTTGCAAAATACAATTGACTTGTACAAAAATACAAAAGACTTGCAAAATACAAATGAAATATGAAGTGATTTCAGGTTTTATAATAAAGTTAAAATAAATCAATATAATGTTATATTCAAAATAAAGTATAAAATAGTTGACATATTTGTGCTGTTATTGCTTGAACTAAATATGTAAGACACGTTAATATTTTCAAAACTCTATTCTTAGTAATCTTTTTTTATACAGAAAAAAATAAAGATTAGTTAATTCATGACTGTTATAAATATATCTACTATATAAAAGGAGCTTTCTGTCCGTCTGTCTGTCTGTCCACCTAAGGCTCGAGACCCACAAGAGATAAACCTCAAAGACCATATATATTCTGAATCAGCAGGTCAAGGGTTATTCGTAGAAAAAATAAAAACATCATTTTTTGCATGTTGCGATCACAATATGTGAAAAAACCCTTTTTGAGACTATAATTAATATTGATCGAATCCTACAAATAATTGATCAAATTAAGAGATGAATAATCAATATTTAGACAAAAACATCAATATTAAGGCAAACATTGATTTTTTAACCTGAAAATTTGAGAGAGAATGGGACGAAGAGATAGCATGGAAGAAGAAAATAGGAAATGACGAATAGGTAGCATAGATGCGAAAAATTCTATTAGGAGGCTAAAGTATAACATAGCTAAATTACAGCTTTCATGAATTCCCCACAGCGCCGGGTCATTCAGCTAGTATTATATATTTATTCATGTTGCTTAATGTTTAGCATATAACGTTTTCAATAAAATATCAGTAAATTGTATTTAAATTGTTTTAAAATGTACTTTAGAAATGTAAACACTTTCTGAACCGCATACATATGAAAAGCGTTTAAATATTTATTCTAGTAAAGATAACATTGATTAAAATTATCGACAGTTATTCATACGTGTAATAACAATTGAATAGCAAATTGGTGTATCAACTACAGTATCCCGATTTCTCCAGAAGAGCTCCAGTGGATGGAGACGGAAAGGGCAGTGTTGCAATGTCGCGGCCACGGCTAATCCCCAGGACAATGTGGCGGAGGATATGGTGGCAACATACCCTCTTCAAAGAAAAGACATCAATGCTTGGACCAAAGAGGCCGCCAGCTTTGAAGCAATACTTCTCAAATGGCCGCATCTCCGTCGGTCAAAATATATTCTACAGCACTTCGAGGGCCTAATACGCTTCAGCGTGATTGAGAAGGCTAAAGATGGCTTCAACTGTGTGGCCAGCGAAGTTGTTGATTTTTGGCGCAACGGCTCTGTTAAGTAAGTTATATTTAACCAAGTACTGTATTTAAGCTATTTTAAAATTATAAAGTTTTGTTATACTGCGTTCTTATATATATATATATTTCAGTATAATTTTTCATAAATAGTTTTATCAGCTGAACAATGTGTTGTTTACTTTTTCTGTATTTGCAGATAATGTTGAATTTTGTTTGAAAATATTTATTTATTTTTAAATATTTTTATATTTTATGTATATAATAGTACCACCATTTTGACGGTTTAAGTCATAGAGTAATAATCTTAGAGAAACCACTCATATCGATTTTGTATACATCTTACAGTAAAATTTTAGCGTCAGATAATCAATGTATTTTATGTTGAAATGAATAAAATGGTGAAGCAATAGTAGTATAAGAGATTTCCATATTTTAAATTTAAAAACCATCATTTGTTATTTAATGAAATCTACGGTTTAGAATACATTTAGTAAAGGTTATAACATACATTTATGCTGTTATAAATAAGTTTTCTTTATAATCAAGATGTATTACGTTTAATATACTATAATATCAATAATTCGTTTAGGTGAAGCAATAGTAGTATCTGGTATCTAGTTTTAAAATCTCTAAATATTTCATAATTTATATATAAGTATTTTAATTAGAAATGAAGCATACAATCCACACATTATTATACACGTACGAAGCACGCGTTCATTTTCTTCAGTTGATAATAAATTGTTGATATTTTAGGTAATAATCTTAGACTATTAATTACTGTCATCACTTATTTATTGTTTATGTTATTTATATATGTATTGATTATTTAGTTTATTAATTTTACCTTGTTTATTAGTTTAACCTTTTACAATTATTAATTAATTGTTATTTTTATATAACACTTTGATCGAATACTCTGAAGCAAATACAATTTTCTTTGACTTTTTATGCGACCAAATTTTATTCATATCACATATATATTGACATTGTATTCAGCCTAACAGAAAAATGTGATTATCATTGTTAATATATAAATTTAAAAATGTCTAAGTTGTAAATAAATTTGTTTTTGCATTATTTCTACCCTTTCAGAGAATTCGACTCTTTTCATGGTCTCCACTGAAAGATCGCCGGTCTTAGACGAAATGGAGCTAGAACTGGCCTTCTCAGTTGTTTTAGTGTTTTTTTATTTTACATACCCAGCCCCGTGTACCATGGAATTTCTTCAACGGGTCGTTGTCAAATTTAGCCCTCCGGGAACTTGCAAAAAAAGCTTGACAAAATCAGGGATTACTGTAAATCCATAGTTGCAGAACTTTCTAAATTTATTGACGAAAACTTATTCCAAATGGTCAATTTAGC
This sequence comes from Invenusta paracnida, assembly GCA_036023295.1. Lineage (NCBI taxonomy): Eukaryota > Metazoa > Platyhelminthes > Proseriata > Coelogynoporidae > Invenusta > Invenusta paracnida. The sequence continues at coordinate 15,342 of JAYRBW010137879.1, forward strand.
CCATAATTACTTTTCTACTT
>JAYRBW010137890.1:0-15361 GCA_036023295.1 Invenusta paracnida
ACCGTAGGCAGGTTCCAGTGACCTAGTCCTTCCGAAGATGCAGGAGTAGATGTGCGCAAAGGGTCAGTATAGAGAGTGTGGTCCGTAGACTCGTCCAAATCTACCCGATGAGCTTGAAAGGCTGCCTGGTGAGCGTCCGACGCAAAGCTACTCCTTGGGAGGAGGTTGTGCCGGCTTCTTGTTAGACTGCTTGGGTTTGTCTTGTCCTTGTCCTTGTTGTGGTCGCCTCCCCCCCCCACCAACCTGGTGGGAGTAGACAAACTGCTGCTGGGGGACCCCAAGCCTTGTCTGGATTGAGCTGGCGTCCAGGGCCGTGGCGTCTGCCCATCCTCTAGTAGCGGCAACGGACATGGTCCGGTATCTGTCTTGGATGATCCTGAGGGCGTCGTCCACGAGAGGTGGGACTTGCTGCAAAGCTGCCACCACTTTCGCGGTGGTTTGTGCCTCGGAAATGGCGGGTCTTCCAAGAAGTTTGTTGTCGGTTTGTCCCGAGATGTATTGGATAACATCCCTGATTAGAACCGCATCATATGGTGCCAAATTCGCCACAGTGGGAGCAGGAGGTGGCTGGAACGGCATTAGAGGAGCAGGAGGAGCCGGCGGCGGGAGATTGCCAAGGCCGCCACCTGGAATTTGTTGAGCTGCTGCTGGAGGAGGTGGCTGAGCTTGGATCTGGGCTTGGGCAAGCTGCTAGATGAGGGCATCGAGTCCGCCCTGTAGGGCCGGGAGCTGCGCGAGCTGTTGCTCGATGCCTCTGAGACGGGCGTCGACATCTTCGGCGTCCATGTGGTGATCTCGAGGGAATCGATCTCTACGATGGATGACGAAGTCGGGAGAAAGAGTACGTTGTCGCTGACCTGTGCGGGAAGCGATGGAGTCGTCAGATTGGCTCTGTACCCGGAATGCCCTCCTTTGAGAGCGGTTAGAGGCCAGGGTACTGCTATAGACGACAGAGAAAATAAATCTCTTTATTGGAAATAACAAAAAAGTCAGGTACTTAATATTTCCTATATTAGGTATTTAATAAGAATATTATATTTTCGTATTTATTTAAGTATTTAATTATTTCTATTTATATTACCTTTTTATTTATTTTTTTCTCTTCTTTATTTTATTTATTAAAATAACAAATACAATTACAAAACGACAAGGTCTGTCGCTTGCGGAATGAAAATTACTGTAATGACAAGCACATACAACCGTTCTTATATAGTATAAAATCACACCGGAAGTAGGATACATTCAAACAAATCTAAAATAGTAACAAATAGTCTAAATTTAGCACAAATACGTCATTGAGGAGACGAGGGTTTCTTCGAGCTGATTTACCGCAGGTGTTGTCGACTCAAACTATCTGCTGGGTTGCTGCTTCCGGGAATCCAGGCAAAGCGTAAACGTTTCCTTCGGGCATATACAAAAGCTTTAATGTACATTGGGCTATGGTAAGAATGTGGATTACATAACACATATATATTAGCGGCAGAGTCAGATAATATAAGATCGCCTACATCGGCAAAAAAGATTGCTGCCAGAATTGCACAGAACTCTGCCAGCATTTGGATTTTGAACTCATAGTAATAAAAGTGAAAAAATATGCTATTTCGCAGAACAGCAATCGAGGTGAGTGTGGCATCTACTGTCCACACAGTGGAACTAGCGAAAGGTAAGTCCGGTGTCCAAGGAATGGAAGGAGGCAAAAGGGTATGGTATCGAGATAAATATGTAAGGTTACTCAAAAGCCTAGGGGCTCGCATAACATATGCAAAATAACTCACATACCCTAATGTACGCTGTAACATATACGGACTATATTGGAAATAGGTTTGAGACAAAATATATCGGAGGATAGAATAATGTTCCTTCGGGAGCGCTATAGTTTGATCCATAGTGTTATAAATTAGACCACAAAATTTTAATAATTGTACAGGTGTCAAAACTGACTTATTTTCGTTTATAATAAAACCCGCTGTTTCTAGTAGGAAGACAAAGAGCGAGGTGGCTTTGCGTACAGTTTCATAATTAGATATAAGAATGAAGTCGTCTATATGACCCCAAATAAAAAGCGAAGGGTATATTAAGGAACGCATGTATAACAGTATGGGCATAGTGGCCTTAGTCAAAATAGCTGGGGACTGCGGGAGTCCCATAGGTAGACGCGTGAACTGATAATATTTGGTATTATAATAAAAGCATGTAATAAACTGCGAGTTTATGTTCAAAAGTATAGAATAGAATGCCTGTTTTAAGTCTACCTTGCACATCTACCTTTGTAGGAAGATTGGATAAGTTTTACTGGCGGTGGCAAGTGTGCCGTAGAGGGCCGCATAACATTACGGAGATGGCTATAGTCAATTACTAATCGTGACTTACCCTTGTCTTTCGGCACCAGTATCGGGATAGACACAAAAGGTCGATGGTTGGATACTCGTCGCACAATGATGCCGGCATTCAGGTGCGACTCGATTGTCTCCGCCATGTGAGGGACTAAGCGGTGAGTCATCTTACAAGATGTCGTTCTTCTGGCGTAGATAATTGCCCCGAACTGGAAAAGCTTTGAGGTCGAGGCTGCCATAGGGATTTGATCCGCGAAGGTTGGGTCCAACGCCGGTTGCGCCGTCGCTCGGCAGGGTTGTGTGATGCTTACTTTAAACACAGGAGGTAGCGGTGAAGCCCATTCCGCTGTCTGCTCCAACCAAGAGTCGTCTGATTCGAGGTCAGAGTCTGGGGGATCTCCCGGAGGTGCTTCCCCAGGCGCTGCTTGGTTCCCTTGAGGTTGGTTAGGTTCTGGGGGTTGGATTCCCGCCAGCCAATTGTCCAAGTTTCCGATTTGAGGCGGAAAGAAACTGTCATATAGTGTAAGACTATTGTCGGAAGACAAGTTGGGCCAGGACATGGTACTTCTCGTGGAGAAGTCAATTTCTGATTTTAGCCAAGAGGCTATTTCGCTGAGCAGCCTTCCTGTATCGTCTGACGTAGGTAAAGAGAAGAGCGATGGCGTCCTCGAGCCGATAGGCGTAGAGACAAATCTGTGCTGTGGGTTGTGTATGTGTACAACCACTTCACCGAAGGAAGATGTTATGACAGATTGTGTTGAGGGCGTGCTGCCAGGTGTCCAGTATATCCCCAAAGGTGGGGGTTCCATCCAAGATTCATGTTCAATGGTGGCGTATTCTTCCCTGAGTCTCGGAGGAGAGAACTCTGTTGCTGGACTATTGGGAAGCCGCATATTGTGCGGTAGTAGTAGTAGAGGTGTAGCGTCAAGATCTACCGAATCAACTAGGAAGTATTGAGAGGCTACCGGTGATGCGTCCGGTGTAATGTCGAGATCTACCTCGTGAGTCTCTAGTGCCCTCATCCTCCTCTGTAGGAATTCTTGTTCCTGTCTAGTATGAACTGGGCCCCTGCGGCCGGTTCCTCGATAATTGGAGTATCCGCGGCTTCTGCCTCCTCCACGGGGTCTCCTGGCGGACCCCCCCCCCCCCACGAGGTTTGGAAATTTGTTCTGGTTTGAGGCCAACAGGTTCGTAACGTCGCCCAGGTCTCTGGTACGGGCCGTGTTGTAGTTTGCCAGGACTCCGACTGCCAAGAACTCCATCCTTGCCGCGATGGTTCGCATCCGTGCTCCGTCGTTAACGGCTGTTGATATCTTCGTGAGTGTGTCGAACTCATGAATGGACCTCTGTCCCAACCGTCTCTTTCCTTCGTCTGTACGTGCCCAAGCTGAGAGTTGGGTGATAACTGCCTGAGGGTCGTACGCCGGATCGTCTGGATCCATAGCCTGATGACCTGGAGGATCTCGTGCCTCAAGCGTCTCCATTCGCGCCACCAGGCGTTCGAGCGTCCGCATGATCTCATTCTCCATACGCTTACTGATCGGTAAAGGCCACAAGAGGCTAAGCAAAAATAGGCGAGAGAAAACACCGATCAGAGCGACAAGGTCTGTCGCTTGCGGAATGAAATTTTTTTCCGCAAATAAATAAAAAAAAAATTTTATATAATTAATACCTAGGTATAGAATTCTACGTAAGAATAGTATTAAAAACTACCTAAATAACTAAACAGATGTATTTTTAATAAATGAAGTGAAAAGAATTTCAAAATAAAAGATGAATAAATACAGAAGCATCTTTCTAATGTTGTTAATGGTATACACATATAACATAATTTATTTTTATTTACAAATACACCCACTCATTAAAAACGACGCACCCATAAAAATTACATATACATTACATTGTTAATTTAACTTGGATAACTTGCAAAGATACTAATAAAAATACTTTCTGCCAATTATATTAAATTAATTTAAGTCTATTTGGCTGTTTATGTTGCATTCAGTCACATTGAAATTATTTGAATATTTGAAAATTTGAAATCATTGAAATATTTTGAATGCAATAGACACAGCCAAATAGACTTAAACTAATCAAATATAACTACCAGAAAGTATTTTTATTATTATCTTTGGAATTTATCCAAGTTTATAATATAACAATTAAAATTACTCATTTGTGTCATTTTTATGGGTGCGTAGTTTTTAATGAGCAGGGGTTTATATTGCAAACACTACAAATAAATATGTCTTAAATTTGATTGAAAACATGTAAAACCTGTAAAAACTTAATTAATTTAAATTAATAAAATCTACCTCAAATAAATGCAACAAGTTTCCTTTATTTGGAAACACCAATCCCAACAAATGTTGCATTGGTCTGGTAGCTTTCTTTTCTGGATTGGCACAGCCAAACATGCAGCCTGTTGGTGGCTTTCTTTACAACATCCCTCTGAAAATAAAATAAAATCAGAATAAGTATTATATAAATTCTATACAGACCAAAACCATTTTATATATTGTGTTAGCATTCTTTTTTTATTTCTAAAAAATCATCAATATGAATATCTCATAAAGCATTTTTAAAACCAAGTTAGTTATAATGTGTATATTGTAAGCCATTGTAAGTATATTATATTATACAGTCACATGATTGCCTTAATGTAGTCATAGATATTTTTTACAACAACATTTTCTGAGATCACACAGCCGAAGCTTGAGTGATATTTTTTTATTTCAGTGGATATTATGGAGTTAAAAAATTCTTAATCACAGAAATTTAGTATAGGGTCATAGAATTTATACAAGGGTTACAATTAAAAAAAACAGTGCCTCCCTCATTAATCAATCGTGGGTGCACCCCTGCTATATACTACAATCCCTAATGAGGGACTTTTTCAAATATAAGAAATAAAAAATGTACTGCCTGTGCCATTTTGTCCTCCAAATGTGCAGTTTGGGTACTTCGTTGCTAATAGGTGGGTCAAATATTTGCAAAATGACTGCCTTGTTGCATCATTCTCCTCTGGCATCTGATGCTCAATGACTTGACACAACTCTTCCACAAACTGTTTCGGACAGGTTGGTTTCCAGTTAGGAATGGCTGCAGCTTCTGAGTAAACATTGGTAGCTGGAAAACAGATAAAAAACCAATCGCGACTAGATCAAATCTAGTCTCTCATCCTATCAGCATGGTTAGATCTTAGGAAAATATATGTTATATAGATACAAAACCGCTTGCAACTAGATCAAGTCTAGCCTCTCATCCTATCAGCACGGTTAGACCTTAGGAAAATATATAAATTATATAGATACAAAACCCCTTGCGACTAGATCAAGTCTAGCCTCTCATCCTTTCAGCACGGTTAGACCTAAGGAAAATATATCAATTATATAGATACAAAACCGCTTGCAACTAGATCAAGTCTAGCCTCTCATCCTATCAGCACAGTTAGACCTTAGGAAAATGTATCAATTATGTATATGTTACTGTGTAAAAAGATATAATAAAAGCTAATGAGTTTATAGAAGTTTATGATGGCATCGTAAAACCACGAGGACATTGTCATTGGGAAGATACATTTTTGTTAGTGGCCATGGAAATGTCAGTTTAGACAACTTGCAGGAAAATGTAGACAGGGAAGGTTGTAATTGAATGGATCGTTTTTTTGAATGTGTAGAATGCAAATGTAAAACAGTGAATTGTCCAACAATATTTCTGTCTCTTAGCTGGAAACTTTTCAACATGCCATATGAGTAGTCATTTCCGGGGAAACAAATAATATCATCAATCATATATTTCATTGATCCCACTTTTGCTATGGTGGTTCTTTTGTTCAAAGTTTCTTCATTCACAAATTGTTGTGCAATAATTTTTCCATGATTATCTATGAAATTAGAAATTGTATTTTTACACAGAAATTGAGTATGATATATTTTTAAAGTTGAACCAGCGAACATTCTTTATAACTGCATGCTTGCCTTCAAAAGACATACAAAATGTATTCTTAATTGGTCCAAATTTCTTGCACTGGTCAGGGAGATGGATTAAAAAATGATGCTTGATGAATTTGTATGGCTAAAGGACACAGAAATCTGCATTGTGTTGTTGAATTAGAGCTTTCAAGTCTCTTACTGTCCCTTCAGTAGAAGGGCTTAAACATAATTTCAGAATTGTTAGAAGCTGCAGAAATTTCTTCCAATAGGCATTGTCCAGAACAATAGAACTCACAAAGAGAGGCAAAATACGTGCAAGAACAAGTATTTGGGCAGATGTCTGTGACGTACATATTTCAAATTTTTTGGGGATAGCATTAGGCTTATCTTTTAATTCAAAATGTGAATAATTGAAGTTGTTGAAAGAATTTAAATCAGACAAAGAAAATACCTTTTCATTGTTGATAAGCTGGTTTAGGATGAGTTGTAATTCGTGTCCAACAATACCTCTGTCAATATGTGCATTGGGTCATGAATGAGACTTGTTGTTATATTGAAGTCATTGATTTTCATTAAAGGACTTTGAAAATTCAATCCATAATGTGTTGACCAATATTCACGGCCAGGTTTGCTCTTTACACTGGCCAAATCGTGCAGTTGTATTTCAACTTATTGATGTGTGCGTAGTTGACAATTATCATGACTATGAACTGTGTTGATGGTGTCATTTGTGATATTAAACATTCTACATGGTCGTCTTACATTTGGTCCAAATAAAGCTTTGAAACCACCTAGATGTGGTTTGATGCCAGAGTATCACCTTGCAAACAAAGTAAATCAATTTTCAGCTGAATTGGACCTTCAGTAGAGTGGAAATATCGTGGTCCAGCATTGCAGGTTTCTATGAGATCAGAAAGAATGGATTCATATGCTTTTTCTGGATTCCTTTGAATATATTTTGCATTGACTACAGCTAATGGTATGATAGATATCAATTTAGTTCGGAAACATGGAAGAATATTTACAGGTTGCATATAAAAAACTGTCAATTTATGGATTTTCCTGTGCTTGCCAATTGGATTGCAAACCTCAATATCATCCAAATAAAGGTTAAAAATAAGGCGTTGTGAATTTGTCAATTCATTGATTTCAGTGAAATCTGTTTTATGACCACTTTCGATTTTTTCTGTAGTAATAAATGACAAAATTTGAGTTATTTGCAAAAAAATTAATAATTTTGCTCATTTTGATGATGTAACCTTTTGAATCACCCAATTCAACTTCTGTAGGTGTCAGCTGTAATTTATTAAAAAAGCCTGTCTGTGCCGAGGGACACTAAAAGAATGTATTTTTTGGTACATGGCATCAAATTGAGTTAAACTACCTTCTTTAATATGTGGTTTCAAATGGTCAAAGCTGTTTGCAAAAATGGTATATACATCATTGGTTGTTGTATCTGGAATTCGGTATTTACATTTTAATTGTATAGCTAAATTTGTCACTTCATCAATATTGAATGCAACATTGTCTTCATTGACTTCTACTGTCATGTTAGGATTATTAAGCAACTGGCATTTCTCTATATGATTACGATAACCTTTGAATGATTGGTAAGAAAATGCACAAGAAGGGCATTTCAGACCACAATTTGCATTACAACGAATGTGTCTCTCCATCAAACTAATATTAGTGTTATAAAATCCACAACTACATTTACTTACAACGGGCTGTACAATAGCTGCTCTCTTTTTCCCAGATCCATTTGGCCTTTGTATTAAAATCTTCTCCATAAAAGTAGACTGCTGCTGGGATGTTGATGCTTGATTGAGAGGATCGTTTGGTGGGATGTTCTGGTGATGATCTGTTGCTGTTGGCGGGATGTTCTGGTGATGATCTGTTGCTGTTGGTGGGATGTTCTGGTGATGATCTGGTGCTGTTGGTGGGATGTTCTGGGGATGAACTTGTGGGATGTTCTGGTGATGATCTGGAGTTGTTGACGCTATGTTCAAATCATTTTGCAGTTGATGTGAAGTTGTTGGTTGGAAGATGCTGTCATAATAGTTATGACCTGGAGTTACTGGTGGGATGATGTGGCCATTATAGTGATGACCTAGAGTTGTAGGTGGGAGGTTCTGTTGATGTTCTGGATTTGTTGAGTTGTTAAAGACTATGTTCATGTCTTGCTGCAGCTGATGTGGAGTTGTTAGCGGGATGTTCTGGTCATTATGGTGCTGCATTGGAGTTGTTGGTTGGGGTTGGATGATGTGGCCATAATGGTGATGATGTGGAGTTGCCGGTCGGATGTTTTCACAATCTTCATTCATAGGAATAATGTTCTCAAATACTTTCTGGAAAGAGGTAGATGGGTGATCAGATTGTGTTGTAGAAATGGACTGAAGCACAACAAGCATGGATTTCTCTTCATGGGCTTCGAGAGTAGAGCATGCAGGAAGGTCTTGCAGTATATCGTCTGTTAATTAACACTCAGACCATGTAATATCGCCAATACTGCAACCAGTTTTTGACTCCACTAAAAAATAGAAATAATAGGTCATTAATAAATTATTCAAAAATCAAAAATTCTTATGGAGATAAATATAAATTAATTTTTCAAGGATTAATCATTTATACAGTCAAACCCGCGTATATCGGATTTCCAGCAATAATGGATAATTTGCATGACATAGAATGAAAATGCCTATTCTGTAATGTTAATCTACTCCACCTATATCGGATTTCCGGCTTTCCATATGATCCCTAAGTATGAGTAACATGTATTTTACTCTATATGCATAAAACTGTCATAAAATATATATGTACATCATATATCTATTCATTTAAACGTTTTTCTTAAAGTATGAGTTAAAGAGTTAAAACCGGCTATACCAGATTTTTGGCTATTATGGATATTTTCATTGGAACCAAGCGATCCGATATATGCGGATTTGACAGTATATGTAAATTTTATTTATATTTAATACATATGTGATTTATACAATGTGTCATTGATTTTTTTCAACCTGATTTTTCATTTAATTTACTCATTAAAATAATTATGAAAACATATGAATTGGAATAGATATAAAAATAGCTGTAGCTGCCTGAGTCAATCCAACAAATAACTGAATGGGTGGAAGCAGAATGGAATGACATGCCCCAGGAGTTCATCAACATGAGCCTGATCCTGAGTATGCCACAATGGAACAGAGCCACAATCGAATCAAGAGGGGGGCACAAAGTACTAACCCCTATTACCCTTATATTTTAGAGAATGCATCAATTGTCCTATTTGGGGCAGAGCTTGTTGGGGCAAAAAAATTAACACTTTACCTACATACCAAATTTCAAGGCGATAATTAAACTGTGGGATGAAATATAGGGTGTGGACCAATTTGCCCCCCCCCCCGTTTTTGAGTCTTAGCCTGGGTGTGATAGGGTTAATGTAAAATTTGTATCTATGCTAGTAAATGTTTACAAATATAGTTTCTAACTGTCCATGTTGTATTTAACAATATATTTAAAGTATGGACATAATAACAGATTGTTTCCAAAATAAAATTCAAGTATATTCTTCCACAAATGCGTGAAAATTCAAGTATATTTGAAATGCTAAACACAAAAATTCAAGTATATTTGAAATGCTAAATACTACATATAAAATGTATATTATTGTTTCATAAAATAAAAACATTTAATATTATTTCATTTTAAAGAAAATAATAAGTGTAGCAAAAAATGTTATAACACATAAGCAGAAATTTTTTGATTTGTAGCATGAACTATGGAATACAAAAAAATGTGTATATGAAAATGTCAAAATTCAAGTACAATAGAATTTGCCTATATCAAAGTCTGAAGGTCCAGAAAAAAGGGTTGATATAGACAATATTCGATATAGGCAAACTTCACTTTTTAATGAGAAAAATCAACTGTTCATACAGAAATATGTAATAACAACACTAATATTTAAAACAATAATAATTAAATCAGTCAGTAAGTATTTAATTTCAGATAAGCTATTTGTAGAGTCTATTATGATTTAATAAATAACAGCTACCAAAACCCTACTACTGCGTGGTACTCCACTAACAGATAAATCAATATTGCAGGCTGTAACTACTGGGAATATTACAACAGCATATAAATAGAAGAATTTAATGAGTGGGTAGAAAGATATCTAGGTACATTGTGACTCATATACCTCATCAATTATTTGCTTGTCTGTGTTTGATTGATACAAAATTAGTTATAATTTAAAACCCAAACTTTGATATAGATAAACAAACAGTCTGCTGGACAAAAAACACCTCGATATAGGCAAACTCAATAATACATAAAAGATAGGGAATAAATTTGGGACATTTGAAACACCTTGATATAGATGAATGTGTGAAACCTACTATTTAAGTATGCTTCAGGAAAATGAGCATTAAATTTAAAAATTTTAAACGGGCATTATTTGGTATTATGTTCAATCTAATTTTATGTATTGTTACAATGACTAAAGCAAGCTTAGAAAAGATCACGTTTTGTAGGTTTTGTAAAAAAATTATGTTATTCGGTTATCTCAAATAACATGCCATATCCTTCCATAAAGGTTTTTATAAGAATGTCTTGTTATAAATGAATAAAAAGTTATTTTATGAACCTAAAAATCGGGTAGAGATAAAAAACTGTATAGATAAATTAATATGTTATTTCATTTTTTATATAATTTCAAGAAGCTACATTCACACAAGAAAAGTTTTTGTATATTTTATTTTTTAAAGTTTGAGAATTATCACATTTTTCTTTCTAAAATTTAAATTGTTGGTACGAACAATAATAATATATATGCAATTCATTATATTATATATCATTTCGTATATTTTGATGAGATTATTGACAATTAATAAAAAGTATAAGTTATATTATTTATTTAATAAAATTTGTTAAACGAAATATTTAAGTTTCCAAAAATTATTTAGACACTTTTGAGATATATAATTCATACCTATCAGCAATAAATGAGGGTAATAGTCCAAGTTTTTAAATTGTTTGCACGCTATTGACAATGTTACAAATTTGAATATCTACCGATTTCAGTGATTTGTTTAAAAATTTTTAATAGTTTAATTGGAAAAAACGAAAAACTACGCAACTATTTTGGCATTTCCGTTAATTTCAAATAAATTGATACTTTTGTTGATGTCTCAAACAAGAAGCTACTATGGACTACTACCACTGATACTATATCTTAAACTTGCGATCCAATTCTTTAGTTTTACATGAAATATCTGTTTACTGGTTTTTTACATAGTAAAATTTGAAAATTACTATTTTTTATATATAACTTATATTATTGAATTACATTATTATTTTTAGTATTCATATATACAACTCGTATTTATATAGGTCACTGAGAGCGTATAGTCAACAATATATATAAAAGATATGTAATTATGACATATATCACAATCTTTAAAAAAATTATTCTTTTGTATATGAAACCCTGTTTGCTTAAATGACATTTTTGTATATTGAATTTTTAAACTATTAATTTCGTTTATACTAAAAATGTGAACAATTGAATTAGTTGTTCCATTTCTATGATTTTATTTTACTTCCAATATTTAATCATATCTACCTCTATTTCAATTTTATTTTTCAGATTAAAGCAGCATTAGAAGATTTATATCTTGAACCTTTGTATTCTGAATCATTAATTCATTTACCAGATACTGGATCATCATTACATAATGTTTTCACTACAGAACTCTTCTTTCAAACAAGATAAAACTTGCAGAAGAATACCTTCAGTTTATAGCGCTCATCAGTGTGTTTTATGTAATAAATCATTTTCGACATCATCACAACTTACAATTCACAAACGAATACATTCGGGTGAAAAGCCGTATCAGTGTGTTTTATGTAATAAATCATTTTCACAGTTATCACACCTTACACTGCACAAACGTGTACATTCAGGTGAAAAGCCGTATCAGTGTGTTTTATGTAAAAAGTCATTTTCACAGTTATCACACCTTACACTGCACAAACGTGTACATTCAGGTGAAAAGCCGTATCAGTGTGTCTTTTGTACCAAATCATTTTCGCAGTTATCACACCTTATAAAGCACGAACGAATACATTCAAGTGAAAAGCCGTATCAATGTGTCTTATGCAATAAATTATTTCCACAATTAACACAGCTTACAACGCACACACGAGTACATTCGGGTGAAAAGCCGTATCAGTGTGTTTTATGTAATAAATCATTTACAACATCAACACAATTTACAATTCACAAACGAGTACATTCGGGTGAAAGGCCGTATCAGTGTGTCTTATGTAAAAAGTCATTTTTGCAGTTATCACACCTTTCACAGCACAAACAAGCACATTCGGGTGAAAAGCCTTATCAGTGTGTTCTATGTAATAAATCATTTTCGTGGTTAACAAGCCTTACAAGGCACAAACGAGTTCATTCGGGTGAAAAGCTGTATTAACATTCTTTTTGTAGTAAATCATTTTCAGACTGCAAATTCGAAGTACAAAAGAATAAAGTCCAATGAAAAGCCATATGCATTACCTCAAAATTTTACTCAGAAACATACATTATTGTAAATTTTGTTTACCCGACTTGTCTATTTTAAAATATACGTTTAATGTCCCATACAATACAAGTGAAATATGTTTGCAGATACTATTTATGGCTTTTATTTTCAATTATATATTTATATATATATATATATGTCAATGAATTAGCCTATTAGAATACATATAACGTTGGATATTAAAACATTATTTAATCTAATACAGTTTAAAAATCTTGAAATTGTTGTTCGTGGATTTTACTATAGCAGTGATTCGATCGTATTCATTTTAAATGGTGTAAATAATGTAAATGCATCTTCACACAATTAATAAAATAAGTGCTCAAATGTTGCGTATATTTAAAAAAATTCTTGTAAAATTATGTAAAACAATAAATGCATGACAAATCTTTTCCTTCTGTAGAATTTTTTTTCAGTGGCCTATATTGCTGTAATTGTTGTATTTATAACGTGTATGTGTTTCTTGTTGTTTTATGTATTTACCATTGTATGTTTGTACCTTTATTTACATGTGCATTTCAAAATACATTTTGTTGGATAAAAAGTTACGTTTTACTCAGAAAGAAATGATATGAAAATAGAGGTGTCTATTATTTGAAAGATATATATACAATAATTTGTGTGGTGCTATTTGAAAGTTTGTACACTATTTAGTTTTCCTTTTGAATATTTCTTAACAATGTTAAATCTACTAATCTAACCAAAATTATTTTTTGTGATTTTTAAATACCTTAAATTGAACGTATATAGAGAGTTCTCTATGTTACTTTTCGTTTTGTCATAGGTTTTAATATTTGACATTTTTACGCTAAGACAATCTAGAAATCTGATTTTCTATTTATGCTTTCTATTGAATATTTATTCCTCTGTAACATTCTGTCACTTCTTACTTTCATATTTGTTATCGATATTATATTTTGACTATTTGAAATTTAAATGACATTCGGTTTTTCATCCCGGAAAATCATTAGTCTTGTTCATTTATTAATTCTGGAATATCATAAAATGTTCAAGTAGGTTTATTAATTCAATTATGTTGTTAGTATGGAAAGTAAGAATACTTATTTCCAGGTCAATTGAATAGATAAATGCTAACTAATTCCTTTTAACCCGAATTTGGAATTCGTGAATTAATTTCAAAATTAATAAATGAAGCAGCTTATTGACTTATAAAGGTTTCGTTTAAACTGGTTGCGATTATTTTTACATTACGACTTTAAAGCTCACTAAATATATCAAATGTCACGCATTTAGTTTATATTGAAAGTAAAATATGTTTGCAGATACTATATGACTTTTATTTGCATTTATATATCTATCTATCTATATTTAGATATATATATATGACAACGTATTATCCTATTCGAATATAACGTTGGACATAAAAACATTATTGAATATAATACAGTTTAAAAATAGTTTTTCGTTGATTTTACTATAACAGTAATCGTATTCCTTTTAAATGGTGTTAATAATATAAATGCATCAAATAAAACAAACATTTTCATTAGCATGACGTACAATTTTAATTTTTGAAAACAGTTAATTTATTACTAAAGGATATAGTTATAGCTACCTATGGAATGTAACAAATAAATCGAATCAAACATATTGTTTCACCTTTTATAGAACAAAAGTTATTATTCTTATGAACAAGTTTCAGAAATTTCGCAATTAAATTTTGGGAAGTGACTGCCATATAATCATGGCAGCCTTTTTAATTAATCTCATGTTCAAAACTTTATTACCTGATAACTTCGTAGTAACAGTATAGTATTCAATACGTGTTTAGGTACTTAGAATACAATAATACTATATTGGACGCCTAACTATAAAATTTCTCACTTAAAATAAATAAAGGAGGTGTGTTTATTATAAGCTATTATCAAAGCTATAAATACAAATTTAAATTGTTAAAATAGAATATAAGGATCAAAACAACTTTCATGACTAAAAAAATTGACCATAGTAGCTGATTGCTCATTAAATGGCTTATATATGTAATTTTATGCAATATTTTTATAACGACTGCTTTGTAATGTAACCTGTGACGAGATTATAGTACAAAATATATATTTCCGTCTAACTATAATAGTAAAATATCATGTAATTAATAAGTCTCCTACAGCTGTGGTCTATACATTTGTTAAACCTATGAATAAAAACTTTATAAACAAAGCCTTGGGCTACTATTATTTTTATTCTGATATTTCGCAATTGACACACGACTTCATTAGAGAAGGGATTATTGGGTATGGGATTGTGTATATAGCAATGTAGGAATACTGAATAGGGTTTATTAAAAAGGAATAGAGTAAGCAATTAAATATTGAGATTTGTGTATTGTAGTTGACAATAAATATAATTTGTTGTTATTATTTACGTAGATGAAAAATATACTGAGGGATTATTTAGTTAAAGTAATTATATATAATATTAATTTAAGTGTGTATTACGATAAAAGAAACATGAAAAGTAAGGAATAGAGTACACATGG
>JAYRBW010137901.1:0-15360 GCA_036023295.1 Invenusta paracnida
TAACCTGTGTTAGATAGGTAAAAAAACGTTAGACCCTAGTTTCTAGGTCAGGTTGGTGCCGCAAATTTAAATAAATGCCCCTTCTAGATAAGCGGCCAACAAATACGTCTATTTCTATGGGATGACCTTATTGCTTTTAGTTAGTTATCTGTTCTTCTACCGTATACGATTATAAACTTTGGTTTGAACTGAGAGTCAAGCATGGACCGAGAAAAACCGCTTACCAGCGTAGATGAGATAGTCCCATTGGACACTGGCGCAGGATGTCACCGAGCCCGGTGGTGTCACTCGTTCGTGTAAAGGGAAGGCGAAAGTGCAGACGATGAGGTAGACAAGCAGGAAGATGACCAGGAGCCCTATTCGCTTCCCCACTTCCGAGTTGGAGACACGAATACTGCGGAACTTGCTGAAATCGAGGACCACACCAATTCTGAAGATGGGAGAAGAAAGGTGAAATGATTGAAAATGCACCCTCGTATACGGAAATATACATTATATTGTTTTATTTAAATACCGTGTATTTATACTTTTGAAAATAGATTTTCTCTAGATAGCATTTCTATAATAGTTTTAGAAAATGTAATTAATATTGGATCGAGAAACATACATTTAATATATTTAAAATATACATTGTCGAGTAAAATATTTACTACTTGCAGATTATATTGTAACTATCTACATATATTTAATTCTTGGAAATTTATAATAAGCTAAGTATTAATGTTACCTAATTTTGCATATTAATTATATTATGTGGTGCATAATGCATAAGTCACACAGAACTCTAATGCTTTAATTAATATTATAGTAATATAATGAAAATGTGTTTCAACAACATAGTTTATCTATCAATATATTTCAATTATATATAATAGTAACAACTTGGTGTAGCATTGGTTCTATTTACCATGTTTAATATTCGATCTTTGTTTCCATATACCCATTCTTTGTAGTAACAACTTTTTGGATTTTTTGTTGCAAGTATGCATTATTAAAAAGATATGATTTTATTGCATAATGAATGATATTGCTCCTTTTAAAATAAAATACAAAATAGACAAAATATTATTTGAGCGTTATAGCTCTCCTCCAATAATCCATAATAACAATTACAACCTAAAAGTAAACCTTTAAGAATTCGATGGTAAGTTCATTGAAGCATAGCGTTATATATTTGAGGGCTATCTGGAGTGGTCAGTTTGTAATACTGAGAAAACTCCCCGCTTAGATCAAACCTGATTAATTGACTCTATACTAAAAAGGAAACGTGCTCGAGACTTCCGTCAAACCAGGGAAAAATCGATTCAACTAACTTCAGTCATGTCTCTCTCTGTAAAGTGGCATTTTTAGAGAATGTTGATAAAGAACGATTCTGTACAAACAATAAAATTATATTATATTATATTATATTTGAGCACTTGCAGTCCTATAGGCTACAAATTTCGGTACAATTTAGTTAAGACACATGGCAAACCATATTTTAATTGTCTTTAAGAAATATGAACTAAAATAGTTTTTGATAATGTAAGAAACATGAAATTTAATTAACAGTTTAAGACATAATCTAATATTGGTTGTCCTTTTAAAAGTATCTATAAGTAGGTATGCTGCCTTATTGTTTTAATTTATCCAGCATTCAATAAAATACAACTTTACTATATCTCATGTAAATTAAAAATAATGAGTTTGATTAATATATGTAGTAACTATGCTTTCTTGTAATGAATAATATGATACTTTTCTCGGTTAATACTTTCATATAGACAAACATATAATATATATGTATGTAAGTAATATTGTTATGGTTGATTGTATTGGTCAAAGATGCTACATGTTTACTTTTAGAAATCTAAGTTTTAATGTCAAATGGCTAAAATATTAAGCAGTACCAAACATGTTATGTTTCTTTGCAAATCAATTTTCCACGTTTTCCATCCGTTGTTTCATAAAATTGTAAAAATAGTAGTTATTTAATGTTTACATTATTTATCGATTCTACTCTCTCTAAGTACTGTACCATATTTCTATTGGTGTACGCTTACATAAAAGATTGGCATACTATTTATTATTTATTATCGTTATAATATGTTAAAAGTACTTTATCGATTAATAGAGCAATATAATAAGCATCTTTATAGGGTAAAAATTATATTAAACATATTAAACATATGCATATAAATGGGTTAATGCAATTATGTTAATAAAGATATATGTTGTGATCTGACAATACTATTTTGAAACCAGAATAATAATCTAAAATAATAATCTGAAACCAGAAAATATCACTTGTCTTTATTTTTCTACAAGAAAGTAACAAGACAATATACTAGCAAACTTTATTAATACGGTTTGTTATAAACATAACATAGCAGTTTAAGTAAGTATCGAGCATTACTAATTGATTAGTATTTTGATTACATTTTTAGAAGTCTCTCTATTATTAAATTGTTGCAAATAGAATAAAAATATATTTTTATATAAAAGAAAAGCAAAAGCAAAATTCAATTTTTTAATATATTTTATATATCAATCAATATTTTCCATTTGCATACTTATTACAAATCATATTCCTTTTGAATTCGATTAGTTGCACATTGTAATGCCATTATCACGAAGAAGGTGTGATCATTTATTGTTCAAAGTTTACAATTCTCAATTTTTTCTTCAATTTTTGAATGATGTAAAATGTAAAACTGTCTATAATATAAAAACCGTCTATTTATATAAACTACCTACATATATATAACAATTAAATTGCTTTCACAATGTTTCCTAAATAGAAAGGTCTCTGCACACACACCTCCACGCCTGGAATGCCAGTCCTGAAATTACAAGTCCATTTCCCAGACTCATGAGCCACGTAGACACGATACACTGGACCAAGGGAAGTTTCAACCAGATCTGCACTATCACCTGAAAGAAGAGGGGGTTGTGATAAAGCTTTAGGGATGTTTACACCTTATATATTGTTAAAATTAGAGAGTTACAAATATACAGAGACGAATAAATTATTTTTGGGTATTTTTATTTTGTCAACAAGAATTCCTCTATCTGATAAGCTAAAATACAAAACTATTACAAAACTCTTTATTTTTAGATATCATGTAATTTGGTATTAATTATGGTAATACATTATTACATGTATTTAACAATTATGTTGAAAATGTTTAAACAATAGTTGTCAATAACAAATAAAATGCCGATAAAGTATTCAAGATAACGAAGACATTAAAAAATAAAAGAACAAACCTTTAAATTTGAACAAATCTTAGTTACAATTAATTACATTCATATATAAATATATAATTTATATTTGCATTACATTCATTTAAATTTAAAAAAATATGGTAGATAAATAACATTTAAAATATATATCTGTAATTTTCAATTTATTATTATTTAATTCTTACATATAAGCTTTAACTTAAATTTGTTTTGTAAATTATAGTCTATCTTATTTTTGTCATAAGAATACGACACATGTTTTGAATTCGATATATATGCACTGTATATAAAACATTGTAATGTTAGTTTAATATATAGAAGATATTTAAATAATGCGTATTGTAACTAATCCCTAAATCAATATTCAATTATATAGGTGTTTTAGAATATCTGTCACATAAATATGAAATGAATATCCTTTATTGGAGAAGATTTTAAGGTAGAGACTACTTTTACATAATTTGCTATAAAAAATAAATAAACAATTTGACTATTTGACTATTCG
Organism: Invenusta paracnida; assembly: GCA_036023295.1. NCBI lineage: Eukaryota > Metazoa > Platyhelminthes > Proseriata > Coelogynoporidae > Invenusta > Invenusta paracnida. Next base: position 3,731 of record JAYRBW010137901.1, read on the forward strand.
GCCCGAACAAAAGATAATGCAACATGAAAGAAATTCCTTATTTTTGAATAGTCGAATGATGTTATATATGTTTGAATAGAATATGTGTGTATTCTACTAATATTTTTACTGTATAAAATGCTGATAGAAGTAATAAAAAATTCGAAATAGATAATAACATAGTTAAAGAAAATTTTCTTTATAAGTCTTTATAAATAAAAAAAAACAACATTCAAACACGAACGATTAGATTTTTTAACTTTTTCGTCTTCCTGCGGCTAATTCCTTTTTTCAATGTGTTGTAAATCGGATTAAACAAGAAACATCTTTCCAAGCTAAAGTTTCGATCATGCTTTTACTAAGAAGATACACACTATTCTCTATAACTGATTTGATTGAGCTCTGCTCGCATATCATCACTTCTTATCACTCTATACTTACCACAATGAACTCTATTTAAAGCAATATAATCGAGCATCGTATGAGAAGCAAATGGCAGGAATGCATTGGATAGAATATATTTTATACCGCCGGACAGAGCTAGCAGATCAGACACTTTTTGAGGATTGACCCTTTATGCTTCTCTTCCTCATTCCTTCTTACTGACTGCGGTTCTAGTTTTTGGTTTCTTCTTCCTATTTTCGGTAACTTCCCGTTTGACGGAAACGTGGTAAATTGCAGTGACAGTTGACTTGCTGCAACCAGTCGCTGTGCAGACGTCAGTAGACAACCGGCGACTCTCACAGGAGAACTCTAAATAAGATAATTCAATAATCTAATCATCCCTAGGCGAAAAATAGCACTCTTTTCAATGTGATTAACGGGTTTCTAAACTCTACTTCGCCCCTCATCATCCAATATCCTCTTTCTACCGATTTGAAAAGAAAGCCACTTCGTCAATTGATATTATAAGTTCATCATGCATCCATCTATAGGTGTTAGTCTTGTTTCTATGATAGTTATCAATCAAATGATTGATGTTTAGAAGAGCATATCACGACAATATATACTAAATATAATATATTACTTATGTGTCGTATAGATTTCACGACGAGTTCGGAAATAATTAATATTCAAGGACTTCAGTTTTTACAACGTATTTCTATAAAGAATATTACAGTTTAATTATATTTGAAATTTGTTTACAGTATTAAACTCTTTTCTATTTATTGCTTTTTCGTTTAAATATGAAAGTGACAAATAATTCTATCTCTTCAAGAGGTATAGTACGTCATTTAAAAATATTTACAAGTATTTTAGGCGTTTTAAAATAAATAATATATTTTACGTGTGAAATAATTTTCAAGTATTTTGATTGATTACTTAATGCATATTTATTTAAAGCTGTTTTCTCCAGATTATAGGAGAAATTTAATAAATATAAACATAAATTAGTAATTAGTGTATCTCGTATACGTACATATTGACCCATATATGTACTATATATATATATAGATGTTCGAAATATTAATATTATTCCTGAATATTAAACTATTTATTCAGCAAAGTGTGTTTGTATGACTAAATAAAATAGTATCAAAACCAAAACGATAACGTCGCAAAAGTGAAAGTCACGAAAATCAAGCCCACAGAAAAAGAAATGATTGTAAATGTTGTAATTAATGAAGTTGATATAAAAAAATGCTAACAAGATTTATATGTTATAATGCTTTTTTAGTAAAAACCAAATATAGATCAATAACTCCGATATATCTTCTCAAAGTTATTATTAAAATTAAATCATAAAAATTGTTAGTTAAGGTGTCAAATATAATATTTACTCAATTCTATGGTAAATAGTGCATTGAAAATAATTATAATATTCATGGTAGTTTCTATTCATTTGTAAATTGTGTACCAAGTTAAGAACTTTGGGAGATTTTTTTAAATATATTTATTATTATTATTATTTTGTACCTTTAATTTTTACGAACTTTCAAGTATGCGTTTATTGTATATATTGATCTACATATCATTTTCAATTTCAAGCATTATTCTTGGCAGCTCATTTTTATATTATTTTCGTCAATTACTCAACCACATATTTCAAATACTATTTTAACATTGTCCATAAATGTGTGCCTTGATTTTCATTTTTACGACACTGTCGGTTTTGTTTGAATATCAATTACTTTATTCGCAAAATATGACTTTATTCAAACTATTGAATTTATAGAATATACATATACAATAATTTTTAAATTATACGTATAACCGTGAAATATGGTATGAAATATATTTTTAAACAGACATCGCTAATGGGATTAATTTCCAAAAGTACAAATTATTATTTAATCGTATTGTAAGTAGGATACTAGACAGAGGTTAATGCTCAGCATTTTATGATTCTAGGATAGCGCAGCTCACATCATAACACAATAGGAAGGGAAAATTGATTGTTCTAAATGTTGGTTTTTGTTCTACCTTTTAGTACATTTTGTCATTATTTAATTCTGAAAGACTTTCAAATCATCGGCAGTCTTTACACCATTAGTATTTATATAAAATTGAATTTGATCCTAATAACTGCTAATTTAGACAACGCAAAATGATTTGCTATTCAATCGTAGCTCGAACCATCATTAATATGTAAAGTAACAAATCTTCAGTAGGTAGGTACTTTTTTAAATCATATCATGAAGAATCAGGTTTGAATGAGTGTTATATACGTTGTTAGTTTTAAGTGAGTGAAGGGCTCTTTTAAATCCACACTTCATATTATATACAATTTTATTTTAAAGATGGAACTTCACTCAGACTGTGAGTGCACTCCTTGTTATAGATAAAATTCAGATATTATACTTAATATGTGTTATATTTATTTTTATTCGTGATGCAGGAACATTTGGTATAGGCTTATTTATATTTAATTTTATGAAAACTTTGCTGATAATGTTTGCTTCTGAATTGTTTTCAAATATATTTTAAATAAGAAGAACAATATATATAGTTATCTGTATTTCTTATGTATTATATATGGGTGGATCTAATACCGTAATAAAAATACAGATGCCATTATATGTATTCTTATATTTAAAATAAATTTTAAAAACAATTCAGAAAATAAAATATACATTCAAACGCCATGATAGTATGTATACTAAAAGTTATTATCTCCTCAAAATAATGCGTCACCTATAGTAACTTAAATCTAGTAGTGGAATCTTTAATTACTTGTCATGTCAAGAGAGATAATGTAGACTGATTAAATGCTTAAAAATATAAATACTCAGATATAATGCGAGATATACAGAATACATTTTATGCGTAAAAATTAATGCCACTATATTGAATTAAAAAAATGGTACATACTACATATACTATAGATTATATAAATATGTATAATACTAGGAGATGGGAAGGCACTCTAGAACTGACAATGTTCAAGCTTAAGTAATTGTGAACACAAAAACCGTATAAATAATATTTGCAAATAGTTTATATACTGTATTATATATATTATTACTATTTATAAAATACTAGTATTAAAAGCTGGGTTACATTAAAAAAAATTGTAAATAGTTTAAAATCAGATATCATCTATTTATTTACATATAAGAATTAAAAATTAAATTTTCTAAATACTGTTTGTTAATAAATTAACAGATTAATATTTTATATAATTACAACAGAAATATATTTTGAAATAAACAGATGCAGTTATTGTGATATTTTCAATATGCACTAATATATTACAAATTATGTTATGCATTATTAACAAAGTAATGTATTTAGTTATAAAATATCCAGGATGTTTTGGTCTTGTATAGGCAATTAATTATCAAAAAAAAAGTAAAATTAAAATAAAGACTAGTTGACATTTTTTGCGTTTTTTTATTACTTGAATACAGACGATAAAAATCCAAATCAATCCAAATTAAGATAGCAAAAATATGATCATTTGTAAAATATAGAGATTCAAAATAATTTATTTGATTTTAGTTTTAGTTTTCAAAGTTAAAGCAGAATTAAAGCCAACAGTTTAAAACAAATTTGAATATTTGTTCTAAATAAAAAACAGTTTGCGTATCGAATCTTCAACATTTCTAAATACATATGTACAACTAAAAAAATACATAATCTCTAATTTCATTAACGCATTTATATATTTGTTGTTCGTTTTCTAAAACGTAAAGTAATAATCTCATTTTACTTTTATAAATAGTCGAGAAGAATACTGAACATTTAAGAATACATATATATGTATATACAAGTACACGGACCCCATTTGTCTAGATTAGCACAGACAGAATCATTATATAAATAAAATGAGCGGTGTACGATATCCTCCTTATATAATAGATATGGCAGATTAGAGTCATAGACCCATATTACAGTCGTGGCACAGAAATGATTAATTACTTGCCTTTCTTCTCCATAAAGCTCGATACATATCTTCCTATGAAAGGAAAATTAGTCATTAGAGAATATATTTTGATGCGGAAACTCATTTTTATTATTATAGATCTTATTTTAAAAGGCTATCTTTCTTGATAGCGAATTCTTATATAATCTTTTCTACAAATAGTGTATTTATTCTTGTAGGCAATTTAAACAGCAATAAATATTTACAGTAATTAAATAACATGCTCTTTATAAACTAAATCGGTATAACCCTTGATTTTGAATAGTTTGTTTTTATTTATCTGCAGAATATTACCTGGAAATAAGAAAAGTACTTTGTTGCATATATTTTTAGTAATAGAAAAATTAAATGTTTTCATTTTTAATTTATAGATTTCCGTATTTTTTTCAAACTATACATCATACATTGCATTAGAAACGGTATTCTCTTATCTTGATTAGATAAGTGAGTTTAAACTAATTTTAAATAATATGCTAATGTATTCTACATATAAATTTTGGAAATAAATTTAATACACTTTTTTATTTCAGAAGCTTTATCATCGGAATGAAAGCCTATCTTTTATATATACAAGTAAATATATTTAAATGTGGCTTATTTGTGTACGTATAAATTAAAAAATATAATCTAGGTTTTCTTAAATAAAAATTTAAAAAATTATAATAATAATAAAATTAAGTTAGTTTATTGTATGCACGTCATAGATATTAAAGTAAGATATAATTAACAATTCATCAAGCAAGTACATTTTCAAAACAAATTATTTAACTAACCTAAGAACTATTGTTATATTTAATAGTTCAGTCTTTGTTTTAACTCTTTCAAACTATTTTTGCTATTAATTATAATTTATATCTAATCCATCATATTATATTTATTGGTCAATATTTAAAAACTAATTTGACTTTGTAAATAATCTGTATCATATATTTATTGTTTATTGTTTAAGTATAATTAAATTGATAATTTTACCAGTATTTTTCCTTGTGTACATATATATAGAATTACATTGTTAAATAATTATTTAGAAATGTGATACCTTTGGAAACTGATTAAAGAGTATATATTATGTATTATATATAGCTATAATCTTTAGAATATTGAGTGTTCAATATACAGTCAAATAATTTTTACCAGTAACTTCGTAAATGAAAAGTAACAACTTCAATAATGAAAAGGCGTATTAATTTAGTATACTTTATCCTGTTTTACTTTTTTAATTGAATCTCAAAAAGAAGTTTATGACATAAAGAGACATAATTGTTAAATGTATCTAAATTGAAATGGAATATTCGACAGACATTCGTATTGTGACATTAGAAGCCCCTGAATTTATCATAAATATTTAATTTGATAGAACTCAACAACCATGTATCAAAAAAGTAACAAAAAATAGAATATGGTTTCTACTTGATTTATAACAGATGAAAAGTAAAGTAACAACTTCTTATAAGATAAATATAAATGATTAAGTTTGTTTTTTCGTAATATAAGAATATTATTTTATACAAAATAAATGTTATCATTCTTTACTTAAAAGTAATAACTATTGTTTGTAGACTAAAAGTTATTATTTCTACGTAATAACTTCCTTAAATGTAAAACACATATAAATGTAAACAGGAATATTTATTATTATTATTTTTAATGTTTCGAAAGGTTTATTGTAAACTTTTCTTTGTTTCCACGTAAGCTTTGTTTTACAAATACATTTTAATTACTCAGAATCAAGAGGTGTAAAAGTCATTTTTCTTATGTGAATATCTGATAGCTATTCAAAACATTGAAAGCGATAAATTGTGATTAAATTAAAGACTTCTTATACATTTTAAACTTTATGTAGTAACCAGAATACTTTTCATGTACTGGATTCCTAAAGGGCGTTACGGTTTGGGTAACCTGGGTAACTTGGTTGGTAATATGTTGGATGGTATACATATGTATACAATAGTATTGTATAAAATATAACATATAACATAGTTTTAATCAATAATGTTTAAAAGTATTTTCCGAAAAAAATATTAATTAACTATTTTGCTGAAATTAATATCTATTATATCATATATATAATAACTAAGTATATAATTACTAAGTTACTATAGTATAAAAAAGTTACTGATAATATAATAATACTTCATAATAATTATCATCCCTAGTACTCATCAGTGACATGCACAGTATCAAAATATGCAGTCTGGTACAATTATTTAAAAAAACTATTCAGAATACATTTTTTGTTTTAGTAAGCAAAAAGTTGTGCAAATTAGTGAATTGTTTAATTTGTTATAGGGTTATGGATATAAAACAATTTAATACTCTGACCGAGTTAATATGTGCAAAAACAGACTCTAAAAGAGTGAAATAGAATATAGTTGGGAATTACGATGTGTATACTTCATATAATTTCATTGAACATATGAGATTGCAACATCCCATTATTTTTATTAGAACTACAAAATAGTATAATTCAGTGTAATTAATTGGGAGTAAATTTGAAAAAACCATGTTTGCAAAACATTTGATTCACGGTTATCTATATATTCATGAACTATACTTTGATATGTTATATATATACCAGCGATATGCATATGAAATATAATTTCCAAGACCGAGTAATTGTTCTTATATATATAAACCTACATTATGTCTATATTATGTAGTTATAACACCATCTATAATCATTAAAAGACATCCTAAACGACATCATTAAAAGGCATAATCACCTTCTTTAACTTAAAATCAATATCTAAACATTTTCTAGCTTTAGTCTGCTATAGACCGTTAACGTTCTGCGTGTAATGTTCAACTTTTGGAAACCCATATTTAAAATGATTTGCAATTACCACATAGGCAATTGAATACTAATGAGGGAGAATTCTAGATAACGATTAAGATATATAATTATTTATAATTGATAATTAGGTACCGTCGAATCAATCTTACCAAATAATGCATTGCATTTCTATTTCTATTTCTCTAAAACATATCTATATGTTTGCAAGCAATATATAACCTTAAGAAAAAGGGTTCTATCTATCTCATGATAAGCGATACAAATGTATTTTAATACAGTTTTTATGTTTATATACTTATTTCTTCTTTTTATAATGGTTCACATCATTGAATGATAGTTTAACATTTTTAATATTATACCATAACTTTCTGAGAATAGTGGAGAATGGCAAATATTGTCTATGTAATATTTTTTATTAAAGTTAATATAACTTTTTTTCGAAATCAATATTGTAACTATATATCTATAATCTATAATCTGCAAAACAGTATAATAGAATACAGAATACAGAATAACTATAGGTACCTAGATAATTTATAATTTTCGAATCCACATTAATGTTTCAAATATATATTTATGTTTGCATTCTCTATTAAAAATATGTTATTATAATATAAGCGTAAATTATTACCATTTTCATAAATCACTCACAGAATTAAAAATTGTAATAATTAATTGCAAACAAATGATAATTATAATAGTGTTAATTATAATATATACTTCATATTAATAGATTGTCATAATTGGTCTTCTGTATGAACATTTTCCTGAATCCTTGATTTGATAAACTTTTTATTTGTTTATCATGAGATATTTTACACAAATTATTGTAATAATATATGAAAAATATCCATTTTTAGTAATACAACATTGAAAGAATATATATTTGTATCAAATACAGCAAAGCTTACGTTAAAGTCAAGTAAGACAGTTCCAGCGATAAGTAAATATAAAATCTTGATTCCAGCAGCTTTCACGGACTAAAAAATAAAGGAGAATTTTATTGAATAAGAGTGAATTTCCCATCTGTATAGTTGAAAATATAGTTTGTCTTATGTTGCCGAGATCTGCTAATAGCAGAATACCATTTAACCATTTCAGATATCATAGCATATAAGCTTATATCCATAGATGTTTGTCTCTGAATGATTCAACTTGTATCCATTTTTAAAAAGAAGAAATAAAGTTTAAAATGGTTGCATTCAATCATTTTGAAATATTTTATTTAGGTATAAACATTTCATATTATGCATAAATGAGAATATTGAGGCATAATTATTGTTATATTTTTTGTAATTAAAACTTGAAATATAACATTTTTTGAAATATGAATACTATAAACTACGTCTTTAATATAAAGACTTCATGATTTGTTCGTTTTTTCTGAATTAAACTTTTATTTTTATTTATGTCATTATATTGAATAAATTTATGGCAATTAATAAATTATATTAATAAAGTATTTCATTTTCATTAATAGGTTCATGTAATATGTAGGTTCATATAAGTTAAAGTTTAATAAAAGGAAACTGTCATTTGTTGAAATCACAGAAAAGTATGAGACATTTAAAATAAGTAATATATACATATATGATGTCATTTATAATTTTGTAAATGCATCTTATGCGAATATAATTAATTTCAGACTCATGTTTACCTTCCTTGTTTGCTATAGAGATACTTTTACTATATTATACATTTACATACATACATACATATATATAATTGAATACAAAAAAACGAATTAATTTAGGATTTCAACTGGTCCCTATATTTTAAAATAAATTATTGCATAAGCTGCATATTATACATATATCTTAATGGGTATTTAATTTTAACTTTAATTTTTTTATTTGTTATATCGCATAAAAAACTTATTTTTTAAATTACAAGTAAAAAATAGTTACATATTTATTTAAAAAGAAATAAGAATGCTCATAATGATTTGGGAATGATTTTTAAGAAATTATTCGTATTATTCTATATTTATTACAAACTACATAATATATATCTTAAATTATTTATTCGAAAGCTATAACACAAAAGTATAGTAACACCCGATATATTTCCTTAGTCACTTCATCAGCGGAGTGAAATACAATTGAAAATAATTCGGTTATATACAAAACAGTTATTCCATAATATGACGACTGAGTAAAATTCCCTAAGAAAGGGTATTAAAAAAGTAGATTAGCTAATAAGATAATTAAGTACATAGAAATTACAAATATACACGAGGCAAAAAAATAATATGAAACTATTTAACAAAAACGTGATTGAATTAAGCAGAAAAGAATAAAATTGATCTAGAAACATATATACAGATGTACGAAGAAACAATTTAGATCATCGCAATTTATCCATACATGAAACTGAGAAACAATATGAAGCTATTTAAGAAGAAAATAAAGCTGATTTGTTTTAAATAGTTTAATATTGTTGTCTGTCTCATGTATTTGTTAATTTCTATGTTATTAATTATCTTATTACGTAACCCTTTTTTATTCTCGCTAGCGAATAAGTCTTACACCTTACGTGCTAATAATTATAATACCAATATATATATACACTGACTTTTTCTATATTATTATACCTAAAATAAAAGACAAAATGAATATCTGGAAATAAGCCTAAATTAAATAAGACGAAGTGAAATGACACCCTTCTAATACCCTTACTTAGGGAATTTTACCCAGTCGTCATTATGTAATAACTAGTTTGCATATAGCCGAACTATTTTCAATTGTATTTTACTCCCCTGATGAAGTGACGACGTATTGCCTCACGAAATATATCCGGTTTTTCTATATTTTTATATTATAGTTTTTACTTGCCGATCAAGAAATTTTTTATTTCGAATCAATAAAAAAGGTCTTACAACCCTTCCCTCTTTTCTAAGTTATTTATTAATATAAAATAGATAACTTCTATGAATAAATATTACTCTTTAAATTTTTTTTTATAATTAATTAAAACTTTAACTTGAATACATATATAGAGGCAAAAATGAATATAATAACAATTTCTTTCACAAAATTAAAATATATTAGCACACTACAATTTAGAAATGCGTCAAAAATTCGAAAGTCTCATATCAATTTATACCAGTGTGTATATAATATATGTTTATAACAATATTCCGGTATTAATAAAAAATCTGACAATACGTTTGATACTTCCCAGGTCTGCAGGTCTGTTACACTCATATTTATTAAGTGAATTCGCCCTTGAAATGTCGTAACACTTCTCATGGTGAAAAAGGACATAGCATTTATTTAAAAATGTTAATGTTAAGACGAGATTTTATCATTCTCTAGAATCGGGTGAACAACATTTACAAGCGTGTTATGTATGCACTGATCTTTCAACAGTCCTATATTTAACAAATGTTACTGCAACCAATGCCTAAATAGATATTTTTGGAAACGTGTATGTTTCAGTAACCGAGGATTCTTAGATGTCCATTGTACGACCATTTATTTGAGCTAATTATTTAATAGTCTAACTTTTCCATTTCCCATCATATCCGGAGAGCGCTTATCTTCCACTTTATTATCACCATATCTCGTATTGGAACTTCCAATAAATTTAGTTAATTACTGCACAATCGACTATACAATGTTTCATTTATACCATTAACTTTTGTCATACTCCACAGAAAGTTAATTAATTATTTAATTGGTTCGAAAATCTGTCGTCTATAGTGGATACATTATACCATGATGTAATAATAGGTATATCTAAAATATTAATCTATTTATTAAAAATTGTGCAAGTCATTTATTTTTGTATTTTTGTATTTTCGTCTTTATTGTTTAATAGGTCTGTATTTAAACATACAATAAAATGAAAAAATATATTGTTTCAAACGTTATATGATTATTCACTTTGTTACTTAATTAATACTGATTATTAATATCTTGCTTATTTGAATAAATAAGAAAATAGTAAATAGAATTACGATTACTCGTTTTAGAATAATGTAGCCTATATTATACTTACTGACTTATATGTCCAACATACAGTATTTACACTTCAAAATATTTTCCTATCATTGACATTTTTCTGAATGCAAAGCATTAACCGACCACAATTAAGTGTGACCTTTATTATTTTTGCAAGATATATCTATCATTTATAGAACCTTAAATGCCCATATGGTTTCTAAAAATATGGCAAACATATAAAAGAATATTTTCGCTTTTGCTCTACAAATATTGTTGATTTACATAATAATTATTTGTATATATGTATGTACTTTCAATTATTTATAGGAGACATTATTTTATCATTTTGGCCTTATTTTCAGGATTTAATTATGCGACATTAATTTTATTAATTATTTCAATTGAATAATGATTTGTAAGTCAGTTGTTTAACTAAATATATTGGTATTCCATAAGTGCCATCTCATTCTTGGTCAGCAATTTATGAAATAAACACTGTTATTACACTTCGGACCATATAAAAAGATGATAATAAGATTAGTAA